>JAJOZX010005761.1:0-65000 GCA_023014485.1 Bathynomus jamesi
GAGAAGAAGAGAGAAGAGAGAGAGAGAGAGAAGAGAGAGAAGAGAGAAGAGAGAGAAGAGAAGAGAGAGAAGAGAGAGAAGAAGAGAGAAGAGAGAGAGAGAGAGAAGAGAGAGAGAGAGAGAGAGAGAGAGAGAGAGAGAGAAGAGAGAGAAGAGAGAGAGAGAAGAAGAGAGAAGAGAGAGAAGAGAGAGAGAAAGAGAGAGAGAGAGAGAGAGAGAGAGAGAGAGAGAGAAGAAGAGAGAAGAAGAGAGAGAAGAGAGAGAAGAGAGAGAAGAGAGAGAGAGAGGAGAGAGAGAGAGAGAGAGAGAGAGAGAGAAGAAGAGAGAAGAGAGAGAGGAGAAGAGAGAGAGAAGAGAGAGAAGAGAGAGAAGAGAGAGAAGAGAGAGAGAGAGAGAGAGAGAGAGAGAGAGAGAGAGAGAGAGAGAGAGAGAAGAGAGAAGAGAGAGAGAGAAGAGAGAGAGAGAGAGAGAGAGAGAGAGAGAGAGAGAGAGAGAGAGAGAGAGAGAGTGTGTGTTACAAGGAAAAGAAGTACCTCAAAAGGCCTTGCGGCCCATACCGAGGAAGTACCAATGGCAACGGGTGCCAGGGAAAATTTTCTACACACTCAAATAGTGTGCAAGATTTGGTCTAACCTTTTCTTGAACTGATCCACAGAGGAACTGTTCACAACTTCTGAAGGTAACCTGTTCCATGTGTCACAGATCTTATACGTAAAGTAATTCCCACACACACTAGTCCTAAACCGTTTCAAATTCAACTTCCAACCATTGTTGCGAGTTGGGTTATCATTTAAACTAAACATACTTCTAAAATCGACATCGTTGAACCCGCGTAAGAGCTTGAAAACCTCGATGAGTTGACCGCGCAGCCTCCGAGTTTCAAGCGAAAACAAGTTCAGGGCGCGTAACCGTCGATTGTAGCCCATATGCCTAACGGAAGGGATTAACTTTGTGGCCCTCGCCTGCACTCGCTCCAGCCTCTCAATATCTTTCCTGAGGGTGGGCGACCAGAACTGCACAGCATACTCCAGGTGCGGCCGAAAAAGGGAATTGTACAGTGAGAGCACAATCTCCTTGTTCCGAAACTGAAATTGCCTCCTGATATAACCCAATAGTTTCTGGGCTTTCTTTTCCACCTCTACACACTGTTTCGTAAACTTAAGGTCGCTGCTAATTAGCACACCCAAGTCCTTTTCTAAATCAGTCACCTCGATATTACTACCCAACATCGAGTAGTCCGATTTGGGATTGGCGTAGCCAATGTGCATCACTTTGCATTTACCCAAGTTAAACGGCATTTGCCATTTTTCGGACCACTCTCCTATCCTACCTAGGTCCGCACGCAGTTCCTCGATCGCTTCGGGCGTCCCAACATTCGCCCCAAGCTTGGTGTCATCAGCGAATTTGGCGATCCGACTGACGATGCCACCGTCGATATCATTTATGTAAATGATAAACAACAGTGGCCCCAAAACGGAACCCTGAGGAACCCCACTAGTGACCGAGGCCCAACCCGAACTAGCCCCTTTAATTACAACCCTCTGCCGCCTATTCTTCAGCCAGTTTTCAATCCACCTACCTATTTCCCCACCGATACCCAGCGCGCGCACTTTCGCCATTAGCCGGCGGTGAGGTACCTTATCAAAGGCTTTCTGAAAGTCGAGATAAAGTATATCAATCGCCCTACTCTTATCATACTCACTCAACATGACGTGGAAAAACTCGAGCAAGTTGGTGAGACACGACCTATGCCGTCTAAACCCATGTTGGGAGTCCCCAGCAGCTTGAAGGAATCCAACTGGTCAACGATCCTATCTGCTATTATCCCCTCTAATAATTTACCTACAACTGAAGTGAGACTAATGGGACGATAGTTCCCTGGACTTTCGTGATCCCCTTTCTTAAAGATAGGGGTCACGTTGGCTTCCCTCCAGTCACCAGGCACCTGGCCCGTCTCCAACGATTTGTTGAAGACTGTAGCCAGGTGGGGAGCCACCTGGTCGCGCACCTCCCGCAACACTCTGGGGAGAAACTGGTCTGGCCCCGGAGCCTTAAACGCGCTCAGCTTGTCTATTCTATCGGCAACGACTGTCGCGTTACATCGAACACTATCCAGGCCAGCACCTTCGCGCCTCACGCCTGACTCGGGGATGATGCGGGTGTCCTCACTGGTGAACACTCCCGCAAAGTACTCATTAAGCACATTGGCGATGTCCGTGTCGGAGGTCCGCAGAACGCCGCTTCGGTCCTTTAACGTACCTATCATTCTCGGAATGGGCTTCCTACTATTAACATAACTGAAGAACTCCTTAGGGTTCCCCTTGCAGAGGCTTGGCACCTAGTTCTTCGTTGTTTCGCTAGCCTAACCTTCGCCTTCACTTCACCACACAGGCGGACATACGCTTCAGTGTTCTGATGGGAACGATTGGCCTTCGCCCTCCTATACTAGGGCGGGTCGTACTCGGGTGACAACATGAATCTGAAGGAAATCCTACCATCAGGGGTGTCTAAATTGTGTGTTTTTACATGGGGAATTCAAATATGAGCTTATTTTTTGGATAGGATAACTCTAACCTACATCATTTTGTATTTCTGAATTGCCAATTTTACCCTTTTGAACCCCTTTATAATATATTAAAAGATATAAGGTAAATCATTTATATTGACAAGGCCAAATCAACTTTACATATATTTATTAATAGGTGAACTGCATGTATATCACTGGATATAATTACAAAGATCATTCTCCTGACATCTTGAACTTTGCCAGGTTGCACAAATCCTGCTTTGACTCAGACTTGGACATCAGCTTCCTGCTGGTCTCCTGAGCCCTGATCCCTCCATCCCTCTTTTCCTGTGAGAAGTACTTAGCAGAAGCCTCAGTCACCATTTTAACAACCCTCTCAACGCTTTGTGTGGCAAGGCCAGTTGCGCACCTCCATGGGGGTGTTGATGAAGTTTTTCACCTCTGAGGTGCTTAGAGAGCAGGTGAGAGGTGGCTCTGACACACCTTCTGACCAGCTGATCAAGTCACCGATGCTGGAAGCATCACAATTGATGCCAGGTGTCCTCCTGCTCCTAACAGAGGAGTCCCCTAGCTGAGTGTCCGGGTCCCCCTCTCCCCTGATGGCCAGGATTCTCTCCACCCCTTCAATCCTCTCCTGATCCTCAGAGCAGAGTAGTGTTTGGAGGATGACTTCACTGTGGGCATACCAAGCAGATCTTCTCACAGTTGGCATCACAATATCCAGCACCTCCTTTCTCTGGGACTTGAGGCAGTCCAGCTGAAAGAGGATGTGCCTAGGCCCTTCGATCCAGGAGTGCTTGACCTTCACGTTGAACCAACATGGGTAATACACTCCAATGATGAATTCCACAATGAATTGCAGAATCTTCAGGTTCTTTCCTTTAAGTCCGTGCTTTTTTTTGTCACCCAGAGCCTGAGAAGTCTGTTCGCTGTGGTGAGCCAGCGGCTGTGGTTTACTGGTCCTATCTCTAACAGAGCCAGCCCTGCAGGAAGTACTCCATCCCTGACTGCACAGACAATTTTATAGCCATAGTATTGATCAGTTGAGAGATCTTGAATGACCTTGTCAGGAAGCTTGATCAGTGGAGGGCCAACAGAGAATCGGGTGAAGTTTGGATTGATATCAAAGTCTGTCGTGGGACTGAAACTGGCGTTACGTGAGTTCCCTGGGTATAGGACCTATGTCCCTATCAGGGAACGACCGGTTTCTCCCCCTCAGCATAGATTTCGAAGCAATTTACGAAGAGGTCCGGGGCTCAGGAGATCCCCCATCCCCCACCGATGTGGGAGGTGTTCTTTTCGGTCACGTGATTGACCAGTGCACTACGTCGATTAGCTGATCATTCCATTTCTAGGGCTAGGAGTCGGGGGGAATCTTCTCCCCTAGCCATTAGCCTATGGATAGGCTGTATTGGGTTCCCGGAGTCAAGGGGACCCGATAAGTCTTTCGGGGTACGACAACACGTGACGACCGTACCTTGCACCACGTCGGTTAGCCTATGATTCCATGAATTTGTGTAAGGCTAGGAGTCGGGGGGAAATCTAATCTAATCTTCTCCCCAGAGCCATAGGCCTTATGGATAGGCCTCGTATTGGGTTCCCGGAGTGATGGGATCGCCGATGAGTCTAAACGTGTGCCGGGGACAACCTGGAGAATTTTGCGAATGGAGCTAGTAGCCGCGCAAAGTAGCCTCTGTAGCCGTTCAATTAATTCTCGGTTCACGTCCCCGGGTACCTATCGAAGTTTGACCGTGGCTGAAAGCACCTATGAAATGGTAGCTTTCTTTTTGGTCACGTGATTGACGACTGCACTACGTCGATCAGCCGATGATTCCATTTATAGGGCTAGGAGTCGGGGGGAATCTTCTCCCCTAGCCATTAGCCTATGGATAGGCTGTATTGGGTTCCCGGAGTCAAGGGGACCCGATAAGTCTTTCGGGGTACGACAACACGTGACGACCGTACCTTGCACCACGTCGGTTAGCCTATGATTCCATGAATTTGTGTAAGGCTAGGAGTCGGGGGGAAATCTAATCTAATCTTCTCCCCAGAGCCATAGGCCTTATGGATAGGCCTCGTATTGGGTTCCCGGAGTGATGGGATCGCCGATGAGTCTAAACGTGTGCCGGGGACAACCTGGAGAATTTTGCGAATGGAGCTAGTAGCCGCGCAAAGTAGCCTCTGAAGCCGTTCAATTAATTCTCGGTTCACGTCCCCGGGTACCTATCGAAGTTTGACTGTGGCTGAAAGCACCTATGAAAAGGTAGGGCCGGGGTGATCCCAGCCCGACCGTACAACGCTCTATAACCCACTCGTTGACTTATAAGTAGCGCGTCATAGGGCCTATGACCGGCCAAAATTTTCCATCAATCGCGCGCCCAACGCCTCGGCTCGTCGGAGCAACTGTCTCCCCGGTGCCTATGGCGGCCCATAGGGCTAGCGATCGGCAATAAGTAGAAGATGGAAGGTCGCAGATTGGGCTCTGAAGGCGCCCGAAATCTTGTGAGTTTCAACAGGTAGGTAACATCTATGCAAGGGGTGAGATTGTGAGTTTTAGTCCCTGCCTTCTCACGTATCTACCAGTTGAATTAATTCCCGTAGCAATGTGACGTAGGATGCTGCCTAATCGAAATTCTCACAACTTACCCAATGGGTGTTGTAGACCGTAGCAGAATCAAGGAGCTTTCCTATTGGCCAGGATAATTTTTTGTCTGACAGAGTAGGGCCATCAAGGTCAACAATGAGATGGCGCAGGGGAAGTTCAACAGTGTGCAGGTTGCACACCAACCAGACTAGCTTTCTCCCCAGGTGCAGCTCCAGCTTCCGCATTACTCCAGCTTTCACACCAGTGTTGACATTTGTTGAGTCTCCTCCAATGGCCAACAAGGTCTTATCATAACCCCTCTCTTTCAGCCAGGCAAATAGGACCTTAGCAATCTTCTCCGCATGTGACTCCTCTTTAGTTGCTTTCTCTGGGGTAAAGTGGAACAGATAGTAGCTGCCAGGCTCACTAACAACACTATAGTGTTCTTCCTTGATCTTTGCGGGAAAAGATTGGTCACTGCCCTCAGCTTCCATCATCACATTGGTCAGGTCAATCCGCCCATCAAAGAGGATGCAAGAGATCCCCCCCTCCTCCCTGCACTTCTTCTCGAACTGTTCCCCCAGCTCTCTCATCAACTTCTGTGCTCTCTTGACCTTGCTCTTATCAATCACTTTACTTGTATTGTCTTCTGTGATGATTCCTGCGTCAATCAGAGCTGCTGTTGCTATCGCTGCAGTTGGCCTCAGCCCTATGCCATACCTTACACTAGCAAGGGCAATGTTTTGAATCTCATCATAGTTTTTCTGTACCTTTGCCGAAGCTGCTGGCTCAGGGTCAGTTTGAGGGAAGAGCTCAACTTCAGGAACAAACTCATCTTCATCACCACTTCTCTCCAATTCCAGATCCTCATCACCATCTGCCAAAAATCTCTCAACATCCTTCCTGGCTGCCTTCTCTGTTACTGGTAAAATAACTTCATAAATCATGAGTCACTTCAAATATTTCACAAAACGTTTTAGAATGTTCTGAAACGTTACATTCTAGCCTCTGAGAAAGGTGGCTCAGAAAATGGCCTTATGCGCGCCAGAAAACCGTCAAAATATTTCATATACCAAACTGTATGATAATTACAATTAAGTGGAATGGCACACCTTTTTATTTGAGTATTTAAATATTATTATTATTATATGAATTACATTATGTGTTTATATGAATTAGTTAGAACAATGCTCTATGAGAGATAACGTGAGCAGCCATGATAGAAAACGTGAGAAGAAATATTCTGGGGTAACTACAATAGTAAAATAATCAACAATTTAATAATAATCAACTGCAAAATGATGTAGGTTAGGGTCATCAGAATTAAATATTTTCTTCAGAATTGTGTTCTATACACCAAAATATGTCATTTGAACACCCCTCTCCATTGATTTAAAAAAAATGCATAGTATGACCCGCCCTACTCCTATACGCTAATTTTCTATTTCGGATAGCCGAAGCGATGTCACGATTGAACCACTTAGGCTGCTTTGTAGCAGGGGTGACCGGTTTTGAGGGTATGGCAGTAGACTGCAGCACCATAAACTCGTACCGGAATGCACTCCACTCCCTCAACATCGCCGCCGACCTTTAACCCCATCTCATCTACGCTATCCCGGAGGCTAACAAAGTCCGCCCGCCGTAGATCGAGCTTACTGCCTCTCGAGTTACTACGTTTCACCCGAGGGACGCACACACGGAACCTAATCAGACCGTGATCACTCCCGCCCAACGATTCGTCAACAGTGAGGCCAGTGACGAGGTTGTCTTCGGTCGTGAATACTAAGCCTAGAACGCTTTCGCCTCGTGTAGGCTCATTGACCCACTGAGTGAGGAAGTTCTCATCAGCAAAGTCAACTAGCCTCCTGCCTTCAGCATCAGCAGTCCTGTCTTCCCACTTTATGCCGCGACAGTTGAAGTCTCCTAAAACTACACACACCATATCCCCTAGCAGGCTATGGAGTTCGGTGTACAGGGCTGTATCCTCCTCGAGGAGGAGATGCGGAGGTCTGTACACCAAGATTAACCTAAAGCTCGTCCCTCCCACATTCAGATCGACGCCAAGCAGCTCCCGTTCCGACCGGAACTGGCAGTCAACCAGACTCAACGTGTCCCTGACGTATATTAGTACCCCACCCCCTTCCCCACGGGTGCGGTCTTTGCGAAACATTCTATACCCGGGAATTTCGAACTCATCAACGTAGTCCCTACGATGACTCGGTGATAGCAACGATATCTTGGTATTCTGATGCTAAGAGCGCCCGTAGCTCGCAAAACTTGTTCCTAATCGACCTAGCATTAAAAAGCATTGCACGGAGGGAGCCTTCCCTATTCTGACCGCCCCCTAGCACGACCCGTTTCCCGAACAGCCAGGACTGTCGTGAGTTGAAGAGCCCCTCACTAACGAGGGGGCAACTTCCGCAGGAGCCAGAGAGAGAGAGAGAGAGAGAGAGAGAGAGAGAGAGAGATATGAGGAAGCCCCAAAGACCTTCCAGTCCACTCTGGGAGGTTCCTGTTATTAAACAAGTTTATTTTTCTTTCGACTATCCTAGCAGTAGTAGAAATCTGGATAGAAAAGTAGAAGGCTCTCTCCCCACCCTCCGCTCCCTCCCTGCCAGAGGCAGGTACGGAAAAAGGTTGAAGAAAATACCGTGACCCTGGAAAAGTAGCTAAGGAAATTTTACAGGAAAGTGGAGAATATGTAAATAGCTCTATATTTAGCATGCTCACAGACACCGTGGAAGCGAACTCCTGCAGTTGTTATGTTTTAGTCTTAAACTATGAGAGAATTCAGTACTTTGTCTAGCCTATTTTTAAACACATTTACACTTTGACTGGAAACAACCTCTGAGGGAAGTTGGTTCCAGATATTAACTATTTTATAGGAAAAGAAATTCCTGCAGACAGAGGTCCTAAATGTCTTTAGTTCCAATTTAAACCCATTTCTTGTCGGATTGGCATTAAGTGAGAATAAGTTCCGGTAATCTACCCTGTCTATTCCATTGAGCATCTTGAGGACTTGAATAAGCTGACCCCGCAACCTCCTCGTCTCTAAGGTAAACAGATTTAGGCGCTCCAATCTCCGTTGGTAGCTTTGCATTCTCATTGAAGCGATCAATTTTGTAGCCCTTGCTTGTACTCTTTCTAACCTTTCTATGTCCTTCCTGAGGGATGGAGACGAAAACTGCGCACAGTATTCCAGTTGAGATCTCACTAGTGAATTATAGACATTACAATCTCCTTGTTGCGAAACTGGAACTGTCTTTTAATATAACCTAATATTTTTAAGGCCCTCTTTTCGACTTCTGCACAGTGCTTTGACGGTTTCAGATCGTTGCTGATATAGACTCCTAAGTCTTTCTCTAGATCGGTCTCAGTCAAGTTCCTTCCCAAGAGAGAGTAATCGGTCTTCGGGTTCTTATAACCTATGTGCATTACCTTACATTTGTCCAAGTTGAATGGCATCTGCCAAGTAGCCAGCAGACCATTCGCCCAACCTGTCAAGATCGTTCTGAAGCGTTCTTACGCCCTCAGTACCTACACTACTTCCTAATTTCGTATCGTCTGCAAATTTGGAGATTGTACTTAGAAGCCCGACGTCTATATCGTTAATTTTTTTTTTTTTTCCTTCTCTGATTTACCGCCGATTCGTACCTAAGGAGAGCGGTACATATCTCGGCAAAGCAGTGAGTGGGTGATGTTACTGTGCTGGGGGCGGCAGACTAGGGGAATGAGTAAGGGTCAGTCACTGGATAGTGGGTAGGAGGGTACGGTTTTAGATGCGATGGAGCAGATGGGAGTGAGTAAGGAAGAAGAGAATCGCTTCCGCTGAGAAGTGGGGGCCGTCGGCGAGTATGGATCGTAAGCGGTTGGGTATGGGATGTTCGGCCGAGAGAGGGAAACACCTGCGACGAAGAGCGGACAACTTTGGGCATTCCACCAGGAGGTGTAAGACAGTAATAGGGGTATGGCAGGTAGGGCAAAGCGGGGCTGGCGATTTCGCCATAAGGTGTCCGTGGGTGATGCGGGTGTGGCCTAGGCGGAGACGGGCTAAGATTACTTCTTTATGGCGGGACCGGTGGAATGAGGAGGCCCAGTATCCTATTTCCGGTTTGATCGTGTGAAGTTTGTTTTGTGTGGCCTGGTCCCATTCCCGCTGCCATATGGAGCGGAAGTGGGAGCGGAAAGCCGGGAAGTCGGAGAAGGGGAGGGGTCGAGAGGAGGCCGGTAGTGAGCAGGCCGTCTTTGCTGTGCGGTCCGCCGCCTCGTTACCCTGGATGCCGACATGAGCCGGGACCCAGCAGAATGCGATTGTCTTGTGTTGGAAGGTCGTTAAAAAGTGGAAGGTTTGCTGGATGGCACAGACGAGCGGGTGAGGGGAGTTAAATTTTTCTAGAGAGAAGTGCACTGTGGGAATCCGAATAAATGACGAAAGAACTGGCAGAGTGGGTGCGCACAATATCGAGGGCCTCCGTAATGGCGAAAAGTTCCGCCGAAAAAACGGAGGCCTCGCGGGGCAGGCCGACGCCCCGGGAAAGCGGCTGGGACAGAATCACCGCTGAGGCCACACCAGCCTCCGAGCGGGAACCATCTGTGTAAATGGCGACTGCGTCCGGGTGTTGGGTTGCGTGTTCGCGGAAGTGACCTGTATATCATGGCGCTCGTGGTAGTCTTCGGTAGGGCACAGATCTTTGCAAAACTTGATAGGGGTGAGGATCCAGGGGGGGTAGATGCTGAATGAAATGGGGATAACTGAGGGGGCGGGCATTAAGGTGGAGTGAAAATATCATTTTTGGATTTTTAATTTACTTGAGTGTGGAAAAGTTGCCAATGGGCTTTAGAAACAAGCATGTGAAATTATAATACAATTGAAGCATTGCTTGATTGACCACCAGCGATTTTAATATATGGCATATTTCATGTTTTAACGATCGCTTTGCCCATCAGGAGTCATCCAAGATGCTGGTCTTTCATCCATGTTTATGCAAATAATTAACAGCTTAGTTTGCTGTAGACTGTGTTATTGCATACTTGAGGTTGACATTTAAGATTACAACATGTGTGGAATGTAAATTAATGGCAATTACAGAGGGTGGCCAAATTATTAGAGCTGATGTAAGTGAGATAAGAAAGAGTTTAGTTAACCATACATTGATTTAATGCTAGTTTCAGTGATGGTAGTGATTTGGTGCGATAACATATGCAGTCCGTGAGTCAGAGGGGATGGGAGATTGGGAGTGGGGGGAGAGTGAGTAATATGCAAAGCGCGGCTGCTCCGCCAAGCTCAGTGCACATGTGGCAGTGAGAATTGAAGGTTATTTGTGCTGTTATCATCATTTTTTCGTGAAACTTGATATTAAAAGTAAGTTAATTACATATTGATATCTGTTTATAGGTGTTTGACAAGTGTGTGACAGTATTAATTTGATATTTCTTTTTCTTGTAGAAATTCTTTAATAGTCTTACATTGCTTACAATTTATAATAATTGTTGTTTTTTTTCAGAATGGAAATTATTACGAGGGAGAAGGCGGCATGTGTGATTTTTGGCGCGCCACGCGAGATACCCACAAATGTTCTTCCCACCTACGCTGATGTTATGAAGGCTTACATCCATGCAAGACAACAGCTGACAACGAAGAATAACAAATATCCACCGTTCGCCGAAGTATCAAAAAAAGTTTGCGTTGATGTTGAACTTGTTTGGGAGAAAGCGTCTCTTCCGACCGTGACGCACGGACGAGTGATTGAAACGCTCAGACCGTACAACGAGAAATACAAGAAAATCTTGAAACCATACAAGGCTCGGAAGGACAACGACAACTACAAGCAACAACTTGAACAGTTCAGAGAAGACGCAGATAAACTCTTCGACATTAGCAAATGCAAATGTGTAGATTTCGTCATGAGCTGTAAGTGCGAAAGAGCGGACAAAGTACCACTCAAAGAAAGAAAGTTTCTAGAGGACCAGAGAGGAGCCAGAAAGATGATTATAGGAGGCATCGATTTGGTGGAAACAACAAAGCTACAGAAGAAAATATCCAGGAAAGTCTGTGAATCGAGAAGAGACAGCATTCACCAAGAACAATCGAAGCAGCAATGCAATTCTGGAAGCTACAACGAGGAAGACGAGGAAGACAAGGACGACGACACCGACAACAGCGACGAAGAATACACCCTATCTAAGTCACACTGTAAACCTGATCTATCGACATTGGAGAGTAAACGTCAAAGAATGACGATGACTGTACGATTACCATGTTTGGCTAAAGCGTGCGATAGAACGGGCGTCTCAGATCGAGCAGCAGCCGTTATTGCCTCATCCGTGCTACAAGACATTGGAATTGTGTCTACAAATGACACCTCCAAAGTCATTGATCGTAGTAAAATTCGCCGAGAAAGAAGTAGAACTCGTCAAGAACTGACAAAACTAGACAGCAGTATGACACTTGCCTGGATTGTACTTCGACGGTCGAAAGGATAGAACGATGAAAAATGTACGAGACGCCGCAGGACATGGCCACCGGGACAGAGATACAGAAGAACACGTCAGCATTATTTGTGAACCAGGTTCATCGTACTTTGGCCACGTGACGCCGTCAAGTGGATCAAGCAAGGCGATTTCCAAAGTAATCTTTGAATGCTTGGCTGCGCGAAGTGTGGATCTCGACAGTGTGAAAGTCGTCGGATGCGACGGAACCGCTGTCAACACTGGACATAATGGCGGAGTTATTCGGCAGCTTGAGGAATTACTACAAAAACCGCTGCAATGGCTCGTGTGCTTATTACATGCTAACGAGCTCCCCCTGCGACACCTGTTTCAGCATTTAGATGGAGCAACTACAGGACCTAAGTGCTTCTCAGGACCGATAGGGAAATCTCTCTCAGCATGCACGGAACTCCATATAACATCGTATGAACCTATATCTCCATTACAGCCACTGCCGCATGTTGACGTGAAGGACCTGAGCACTGACCAGCAGTACCTGTGGCAGATGTGTAAAGCTGTCAGTGAAGGACACTGTCCCTGTGATCTAGCATTGCGAAAACCGGGACCACTGAACCACTCGCGATGGTTGACAACTGCCAACAGAATCCTCTGCCTCTATGCACCATCCAACAACATCAAAACTCTTGTCACATTCATCATCCGGGTCTACGCCCCAACATGGTTCGCCATCAAGACGCAGCCATCATGCAAAGATGGAGCCAAACATCTGCACGGGATGATGGTGAGAACACGGTACCTCAGCTCCTCTCTAAAGAAAGTCGTCGACCCGGTGATTCGGCGAAACGGCTTCTGCGGACACCCTGAGAACGTGCTATTAGCCATGATCACAGATGAGCGACCACATATAAGGGAACTCGGACTCAGAAGAATCATGAAGGCAAGATCACATGTGTCTGCAAACAAAATCCGCAGGTTTCGAGTGCCACCGCTCAACCTCGACGCGACCGAATACCAGGACATGGTCGATTGGCAGACTTTGACCGTGACGGAGCCTCCTGTTACGATGGATATGACGGACAACGAATTGAACGACATGATATCTGCTCAAATTTCACCAAGTGTCCTCTTCCCTCGCTTCCCTTGTCACACACAGGCGGTGGAAAGATGCGTGAACCTAGTTACCGAAGCTTCAGCCGCTGTGTGTGGCGAGACGTCCCGCCATGGATTTATTCGGGCTCGCGTCGCTTCTCGGCAGCTTATGCCGAAACTTGAGTCTAAACGTGACTATCAATTCTGAATTAACCATGCATGCATAACTCAGACTCTATCGTTAGCATAATAGTGTGCCAAAATAACTAAAAATATATAGTCTGATGTTTACTCGTATTTTAGGTATTTTTGTGTAAAATCGTATATTATTGTAAACTTATAACGTCTGGTGGTCGATCAAAAGATTGTCTGATTTTAATAAACTTTTTTGCATATTGTTCTATTAGTCCATTGGCAACTTTTAAAACCTCAAGTAAGTTACAATTCACAAAAAAAAAATTTTGGGGCCATTTTCACTCCACCCTAGCGGGCATGTTGAAAAGATCAAGGAAAGAGCGGACCGCTTCAGTGAAGTGCCAGCTCTGTCCCTGAGGTGGTAATTCTGAAACCGCCGTGCCCAGAAGCGAAGAAGGTAGCCTCTGTGCACGGAGGTATGTCCTCATGAGGAGTAGACCCCGTCGGAGGGTGAGAGGGAGATGGTCGCATTCCACATGGAGGTTGGGGAGGAGCGGAAAGCACCGGTGGCGAGGCGGAGGCCTCTATTAAGTACCGGGTCCAGGATACGGAGGCGGGCGTTGGAGGCTGAGCCATAAACGACGCTACCATAGTCCAGCTTCGACTGACTATGGAAGTATAAAGGCGAAGAGAGCGTCGATCTGCACCCCATGTGGTGAGAGAGGTGATCCAGGAGAGCGAGGGGGCGTCGAAGGGATTGCTTCAGGTGCTTGAGATGGGGAACCCAATTGAGCCGTCGGTCTAGGGTCATGCCCAGAAAACGCCTGGAGGGTACCACCTCAAGAGGACTGCCGTATAATGTGACAGAGGGTAGAGGAAGGGTTGTGGGTCTTCTTCTACTGAAGACCATACACTTGGACTTAGGGATGGATGGAGAGGCGGAAACCCACCGACGTCGCCCACCTTTCCACCCGGTAGATGGCGAGCTGCATTTGCCGTTGAACGACAGAGGGTGCTCGCCCTGCGAAGTAGATTGCAAGGTCATCCGCGTAAATGGAAGAGCGGATGGAGGGTGGAAGGCATTGTGAGACCGTGCTCATCACGACGGAGAAGCAGAGAACACTGAGGATGCTTCCCTGTGGGACCCCGTCCTCCTGCACAAAGGTGTCAGAGAGGACTGAGCCCACCCGGACTTTAAAGGTCCGGGAAGAAAGGAAGCCCCTGATGAAGGTCGGCATTTCACCGACGAGGCCCAAATGTCGGAGCCGACCGAGAATCATTGCTCGGCGGGTGGTCATAGGCCTTCTGGATGTCAAAGAAAATTGACAGTACGAACTGTCCATTGTCGAAGGCATCCTGTATGTCTCGGCTGAGAAGCAGGAGGGGATCAGTGGTAGAGCGGAATTGTCTGAAGCCGGACTGGGTAGACGGGAAGGAATTACTACGTTCAAGGACGAACGATAATCGCGTAGCGACCATTTTTTCGAGGATCTTGCAGGCACAACACGTCAGGGCGATTGGTCTGTAGTTTGTGGGGTCCAGGGAATCTTTGCCGGGTTTGGGGATAGGGATGACGTGGGCCTCCTTCCACCTAGAGGGGAAGGCGCCCTCTATCCATATGCGATTGTATAGGTCTAGCAGGAAAATTAGTAAGGTAGAGTGGATGTGTTGGATCATGCCGTACGGAATACCGTCCGGACCAGGACAAGGGGATCGTCGAGAGGACAGTGCCGCCTGTAGTTCACGCATGGTAAACAATCGGTTGTAGGTGCTGTCTATGGACGGTGGAGAGGGGCTATCGTCAGGGGCGGGTGCGAAATTGGCTGCAAAGGAAGAAACGGCGGCGAAGGTAGAAGCAAGGTGGTCTGCCACCGACTTGGGCTCACATAGGAGTCCGTCGTTAGTCCGGAGGACCGGGGGTCGGGAGGGGACATGTCGCCTCTCGACGCCCCGCACCTTCCTCCAGATGGTAGCCGAAGGTGTGTTGGCGGTGATGCCGGACACAAAGGCACGCCAAGAGGCTCGGCGCGGTCTTCATTGTGCGGCGGGCGATGGCCCTGACCCGCTGCATCTCCGTGCGATGGGTGGGGAGTCGCGTCCGGTAGAAGCGCCGAGTTGCCTTCCTCTTGGCGCGCACGGCCTCCGCGCACTCCGGGGTCCACCATGGAACCCGTCGGGCGCGGGGGTAGGCGGAGGATTGTGGTACGCTTATGCTTGCGGCCGCTAGAACGACGGACTCGAAGTATGTGATGCACTCGTCGATGGATGGGAAGTGGGCAGTAGTAAGGGTGGTAAATGTGTTATCGCGGAAGCGGGCCCAATTCGCGTTGTTAGTAACCCACCTTACCGGTACCCGAACAGTCTGGTCGGGTCGATTGAGGGTGAGTTGTATGGGGAGATGGTCACTTCCATGGTCCTCTCGGAGGACTTGCCACGTGAAGTCTAGGAGGGCATCAGTTGAAACGAGGGACAGGTCTATACAGGATGGAGTACAGGTGGTGGCATGGTAAAATGTAGGAGCCATCGTTAAGGCACTCGAAGGAGAGCTCGGTCATGACAGATATCAGGGTTGGGGCCATATAGGTGGTGCGTGTGTCGCCCCACAAGGGGTGGCGACTATTGAAATCGCCCAGTAGTAGGAAGGGCCTGGGGAGTTGTTCCACGACTTCCACCAGGTCGTCGCGGGAGACTTGAGCGTGGGGGGGGGGAGGTAGATGGAGCAGACGGTGTACTGTCTATCCAGGGAGAGCCGGACGGCAGTCACCTGTAGTGGGGACCGGATGGAGAGGTTGTAGAAGGGGACTGCGTGGTGTACGAGGATGGCAGCTCCCCTTCGAGTGCAGGTAGGAGGCGGGGTGGCGATGCAAAAATAACCAGTAGAGCAGGGCATGGGCCTGGTCCCCAGGATTAGCTCCTGGAGACAGACACACACCGGACGGGAAGTGGCAATCAAGGAGTTAAGGCCTTCATAATTCGCAAATATACCACGACAGTTCCAATGGACTATTGTGGTTTTCGGGGGATCCAGTAGTTGATGAAGGGGGATGGGTAAAGGTGTAGGCGCTAGGGGGTTGGAGTGTGAAGGGAGATCTGGAGTTCGCGAAATTGAAGGCTGGGTCGGGAGCATGGCTGGCTATCTACCGTTCACCAGGGAGGGAATCGGTCGGCCTGTCGAACTCCGCGGAGGTTGCGGGGTCGAGTCGGCCGAGCGAGACCGGAGGCGTGGATCACGGCAGGCAGAGGAACATCGTGGGCTGAGAGGGTCAGAAGTGCTGTGACGGGCTTCTATGGTCGGACCAGGAGGGGGCACGTTAGCCCCAAAAGTGGCGCTACCCCGCCTGTCCGGGGTCTCACGGCGGACTCGAGGTGGTGACATGGGGTACCAAAAGGACCGGGCAGGTGGGAGGGAGGGCGTACTCAAGGTAGCTGACAAGGAGGGGGTCGGGGATGTTGGGGGAGTAGGTACTATGGGAGTGGAAGGAGGTGAACTAGAGTAGTCTCGTGGAGGGGTGGAGAAAATGGCACCAGGAGGCAAGGGCAGATCCATGAGACGTGGGCGCGGGCGCGGCCGATCTTCCCTCGGTCACACCGTGCAGCCGCGCCAGGGCCGCATCCACTGGATCCTCGGGGGAGAGGATATTGTTCGGACTAGGTCCCGTCGTACGGGGCGGGTCGTGGATTTCTGCCACTATTGTCAGAGTCTGTGGGGGTAGAGTGGTGGGACTTCTGCGATGAGGAGAGATGGACATAGTAGACGGGGTGGGTGGAGTGAGGATCCGAGCCGTCTTCTTGGTCCGAGGGGAAGAGGGAGAGAGACGCTGGAATGCCGGAGGGTCCGGTGACACGCTCCGGCGTCTCCGCCTCGACGGCTTGCTCCGGGCGGCAGGTTCGGGAGTGTGCAGGAGGTACTGGGAAGGCAGGGTTTGAGGTGGATGGGACCTGGGTGTCCTGGTCCCAGACACCTGGGGGATTCGTGGCAGGTGAGGTGGGAAGAGGAGGAATGGTGGGGGACAGGAAACCGTCGGGTTCTGCGAGGGTTTTCTTTGGGGGGAACAGGGAGCAGTGGCTGGGGGGGGTTTCGGGAGCAGTGGCTGGGGGGGGTTTCGGCAGCAGGCCAGGGCGGCGTGCCGAGATGACACCCCCGGCCTCACCTCCCGACTCCGCACCCTGTCGCGTGCCTCACGGGGGCTAAGGAAGTCCGTCACCTGTAGGCCTCGGACCTCCTTCTCGAACTGAAGAAAAGGCATTCTCGGGATGAAGAGGGGTGTGCGCCTTCACAGTTGGAGCATTTGGGTGTGTTGGGGCACCTGTCAGGGTGAGCGAGTCGTCCACAGTGAACACATAATTGATGCGGCTGTCGACAAGCGGAGCTAACGTGTCCGAATTTATTGCATTTGAAGCAACGGGTCGGGTCTGGGACGTATGGGCGGATAGAAAACTCGCATGAGGCGCGGTCTCCCATACCCCATACAATCGGGGGGGGGATTAGTGTTGAAAGTAAGGAGCAGACGTGGGGTGGGGGAGGGGGTGCCTCCCTGTCGGGATGTGAAACGATAGATCTTAGTGACTCCTTGGGGTGCGAGGTCCTCCAGGAGCTCGTTCACTGCGACCGACAATAGGCGGGTGGCGTAAATAGTGCCCTGACTCTGGTTCAGGCGAGGGTGTGGGGAAACGGACACCGAGCATCCAAGGACCTCAGTGACGGAGAGTAGGGCTTTCGTCTCTGCGGCTGAGCGTGATTTTACGAGGAGGGAGCCATCCCTCTGTGGGCGTACGTCATAGCGGCTGGAGTTGCTGTGGGTTCGGATCGCCTGGAACGTCCGTTCAGAGTTGTTCGGGAGGGACCCAGATGTAGGCCGAATCACCAGGAATTTGTGGATACTTGGAGGGAGAGGGAGGCTGTAGAGTCGAAATGGACTGGGATATTCAACGGTCGATAGGACGGCCGTGAATGCCGGCTCCCCCGTCCGCCGCGAGGCTCTCTCCGTGGGGAGGTGGGCTGACGGCGGGTGAGGGGGGCATATGGGGAGAGCAAGAAGCCGGGTTGTGGGGGCAAGTTCTCGGTGGAACTTGACTTGCCCGAAGGTGGCTGAAGTGGGCTGGGGCGAGACCCCTGCTCCAGAGAGTGTAGGTCCAAGGGCATAGTCGAGGGACGGACTGGGGTCGGCAACGGAAAAGGAGAGTGCAAGCGTTCCGCTTCCAGAGGGGGGTCAACCCCATTAGGTTGCGGTCTTCCAGTGGTAAAGGACTCGAGGGCCTGGTTGCCCACCACCCGAGTGTTGAGAGAAGTAGTCCGGGAAAGAGAAAGCAGTAGTCGTAAGCCGAGGGGGAGAAGTGTCCATAGCGAAACAAAAAAGAACTTCATCCCCCGCGTGCATCCAGCCACCATCGACTCCAACAAGGGAAAGGCGAAGCGTGGGCACACTTGGTCCCACCGCCGATAGATGTCACGCAGGGGAGATACACCCGTACCCAGTCCCTGTGCCTGAAAGGCGGCCACTCTCATCCAACGCGCGGTGAAAAATGGCAGGGACAGGGTTTGGGTTTGGTTGGAAAGCGACAAGGGTGCAGGGCAACCACCCCCCACACCCAAGGGCCAAGGAAAGGGTCAAAATCAAGGTCCAAAGAACGACGCCAAAAAACAGAGAGAAGCCAGAAAGAATGGGTTAAAAGAGAAAGAAAGAAAAAGAATCAGGAGATCAGCCGGGTCCCCAAACGGGCCCAATGGTCCACGAGGGCAGAGAAAGCCCTTACACCGAAGAAAGGTGTATTCCCACATTCGCCACAGAGGGACGCGCCCTATCGCTCCGGACAAAGCAAAGGGCTATATCGTTAATATAGATGATAAAAAGTAAAGGACCCGGAACGGAAACCTGTGGGACACCGCTGGTGCAGGGCCGTAGCCAGACCAAATCAGTAGGAGGGGCGGAGAAATTGACAGGGGGGGCAATGAAAAAATTTAATGTCATTTTTTGTGAATATCGAAATATACTGCAGAAAATTACATTCAAAACTATAACAAGTAAAACACCGTAGGCTAAATAAAAAAATGATCAAACCGATACATATAGATAGGCATATTGGGTTATATGTAGAATACAATATTTAGTCTAAATTTAGTGTAAATAAAAGTCTTTGTAAGTTTTTTTAATTTTAGAATAACTGTATGCGGCGTTTTTTTTTAGCGAAATTCTTTAGGAATTCAAACATGTCTATTTGCTTCGTTCTCTTATTTTCAAAGGCAAGTAAAACAAGTTGGCTTTGGCGTTTTTGTAGCATGGAACGCCGTTGCGGTTGGTTTTCCCAGGGGGAGGCATATTATTTTCCAGGCGGGGCTTTGACCCCCCCTGGCACCCCGTTGGCTACGGGCCTGAACTGGTGACGGGCGCCCACTCCGAAGCCACGCCATTTATTACCACTCTCTGCTTTCTATCTTTTAACCAATCCTCAATCCAGTTGGAGACGAGCCCGGTGATTCCTAGTCCTTTGACTTTAGCCATCAATCTCGCGTGAGGGACTTTGTCAAAGGCTTTTTGAAAGTCGAGATACACTATATCTATTGCCCTACTTGCATCGTACAGTATATGCATATTATGGAAAAACTCTAACAGGTTTGTCAGACAGGATCTATGTCGCCTAAATCCATGTTGAGAATAAAAAATTAGATTGTTAGATTCAAGGTGATACACAATACGTTTTGTAATGATGGATTCCAACAGTTTGCCGACAACTGATGTTAGACTGATCGGGCGGTAATTACAAGGATTTTCCCTATCACCCTTTTTAAAGATTAGTGTTACATTTGCTAACTTCCAGTCGGTTGGAACTTTCCCTAACTCGATTGATTGTTTGAATATGGTTACTAAGTCGTCAACAACATTGTGGCTAACCTCTTTTAATACCCTTGGAAGAAATAAGTCGGGGCCAGGTGATTTGTATTTGTTCATCTTATCAATTAATTGCTGTACCTCATTTCTCGTAAAACTTATGGTCTCTACGGGATGGTCACCGTCATATGTAATCCGAGGACTTGGCACTTCTATTGTGTCTTCCTCCGTGAAGACTGTAACGAAGAACTCGTTTAACATATTAGCTATATCTTTATCACTGAATTTCAGTACGCCATTCTGTCTTTTAGGGGGCCTACAGAATTTTTAATTGGCTTTCTGCTATTAACATGGGCAAAAAATTCTTTAGGGTTAACTTTACAGAGTGAATGAAGCAACTCTAGCTTCTTCATCACGTTTGGCTGATCTAATTAAAGACTTAACCCTCCTAAGGGAGGTTTATATAGTTTTCTGAATTAGTCTGGTTGAAATGCGACTTGAAGTAGTTTGTAGGCTCTATTTCTTCCCGTAATAGTACTGCTAATTTCGTTGTTAAACCATTTCGGCGACTTTGTTGACAAGGAAACTACTTTAGTGGGTATAAAAGTGTTCTGTAATATTCTAAATTGATCCCTGTATGAGCTCCAGGTGACAATAACATCCTCATTTATTAGAACTTCAAGTGTAGATCAATTCCCAACATTTCATGAGCAGATACGATATTACTGTTTACCGGGTGCAGGAAGTCCCGAGCATACAAAAGTACACCGCCGCCTTCCCTTCCGTTCCTATCTTTGTGAAACATTTTGTAACCTACCATTTCAAATTCTCCTACAAAATCCCTTGTTTCAGAATGAATCCAGGATTCCATTATTCCTATGATATTAAAGTTCTCAGTTTTGACTAGCGCTATAAATTCCATTAGTTTGTTTCTAATTGACCTAGCATTAAAGAGCACAGTTTTGAGAGATTTTAAATTGTGACTTTTCCGAACTGGCCTGAGTCGTTTCCCGACACAGTTGAACCAACTGCTGTTAGAGGGGGACTAACTGCTGTTAGAGGGGGACTAACTGCTGTTGGAGGGGGACTAACTGCTGGGGGAGTAGGACCGACCGCTGGGGGAGTAGGACCGACCGCTGGGGGAGTAGGACCGACCGCTGGGGGAGTAGGACCGACCGCTGGGGGAGTAGGACCGACCGCTGGTTTGGGGGTCCTAGTTTAAAAAGATTATACAAATTAATGTTCAGTAAATCACCAAACTTCTTTTTCCCTTTCTGATTAAAATGTATCCCGTCCGCACCAAAGTATTCCCCATTTCCGAAGAATGAAGGCCAAAAATCAACAAACTTTAGGCCTTTTTCATCACACATGCGTTTAACTCTTTTATTTATGCTAATGACTTTACTTAGAGTATAGTCACTAGCACGCATTCGAGGGAGAATCCCTAAGACCATACTCATATCTGTCCTATCCCTAGCCTTGTCGGTTAGGATCTTGAACTCTTTTATAATGGACTCTGTCTGCCCTCCTGTCCCTCCCAGAAAAACGTCATTGCCACAACAGAGACAGAGAGAGCGAGACGAGAGACAGACGAGATACAGAGAGAGAGAGAGAGGAGAGAGAGAGAGAGAGAGAGAGAGAGTGTTACAAGGAGTTACAAGGAAAAGTAGTACCTCAAAAGGCCTTGCGGCCCATACCGAGGAGGTACAAATGGCAACGGGTGCCAGGGAAAATTTGGTAAAAGTTTATTTTTCTTTCAACTATCCTAGCAGTAGTAGAAAACTGGATAGAAAAGTAGAAGGCTCTCTCCCCACCCTCCGCTCCCTCCCTGCCAGAGGCAGGTACGGAAAAAGGTTGAAGAAAATACCTTGACCCTGGAAAAGTAGCCAAGGAAATTTTACAGGAAAGAGGAGAATATATAAATAGCTCTATATTTAGCTTGCTCACAGAGACACCGAGCAAGCGAACTCCTGCAGAGTTTTCTGAGGTTTTAATCTTAAACTATGAGTGTGTTCAGTACTTTGTCTAGCCTATTTTTAAACAGATTTACACTTTGACTGGAAACAACCTCTGAGGGAAGTTGGTTCCAGATATTAACTATTTTATAGGAAAAGAAATTCCGCAGACTGAGGTCCTAAATGTCTTACACACTCAAATAGTGTGCAAGATTTGGTCTACCCTTTTCTTGAACTGATCCACAGAGGAACTGTTCACAACTTCCGAAGGTAACCTGTTCCATGTGTCACAGATCTTATACGTAAAGTAATTCCCACACACACTAGTCCTAAACCGTTTCAAATCCAACTTCCAACCATTGTTGCGAGTTGGGTTATCATTTAAACTAAACATACTTCTAAAATCGACATCGTTGAACCCGCGTAAGAGCTTGAAAACTTCGATCAGTGACCGCGCAGCCTCCGAGTTTCAAGCGAAAACAAGTTCAGGGCGCGTAACCGTCGATTGTAGCCCATATGCCTAACGGAAGGGATTAACTTTGTGGCCCTCGCCTGCACTCGCTCCAGCCTCTCAATATCTTTCCTGAGGGTGGGCGACCAGAACTGCACAGCATACTCCAGGTGCGGCCGAACAAGGGAATTGTACAGTGAGAGCACAATCTCCTTGTTCCGAAACTGAAATTGCCTCCTGATATAACCCAATAGTTTCTGGGCTTTCTTTTCCACCTCTACGCACTGTTTCGTAAACTTAAGGTCGCTGCTAATTAGCACACCCAAGTCCTTTTCTAAATCAGTCACCTCGATATTACTACCCAACATCGAGTAGTCCGACTTGGGATTGGCGTAGCCAATGTGCATCACTTTGCATTTACCCAAGTTAAACGGCATTTGCCATTTTTCGGACCACTGTCCTATCCTACCTAGGTCCGCACGCAGTTCCTCGATCGCTTCGGGCGTCCCAACATTGGCCCCCAAGCTTGGTGTCATCAGCGAATTTGGCGATCCGACTGACGATGCCACCGTCGATATCATTTATGTAAATGATAAACAACAGCGGCCCCAAAACGGAACCCTGAGGAACCCCACTAGTGACCGAGGCCCAACCCGAACTAGCACCTTTAATTACAACCCTCTGCCGCCTATTCTTCAGCCAGTTTCAAGCCACCTACCTATTTCCCCACCGATACCCAGCGCGCGCACTTTCGCCATTAGCCGGCGGTGAGGTACCTTATCAAAGGCTTTCTGAAAGTCGAGATAAAGTATATCAATCGCCCTACTCTTATCGTACTCACCAACATAACGTGGAAAACTCGAGCAAGTTGGTGAGACACGACCTATGCCGTCTAAACCCATGTGGGAGTCCCCAAGCAGCTTGTGGAATCCAAATGGTCAACGATCCTATCCGCTATTATCCCCTCCAATAATTTACCTACAACTGAAGTGAGACTAATGGGACGATAGTTCCCTGGACTTTCGTGATCCCCTTTCTTAAAGATAGGGGTCACGTTGGCTTCCCTCCAGTCACCAGGCACCTGGCCCGTCTCCAACGATTTGTTGAAGACTGTAGCCAGGTGGGGAGCCACCTGGTCGCGCACCTCCCGCAACACTCTGGGGAGAAACTGGTCTGGCCCAGGAGCCTTAAACGCGCTCAGTTTGTCTATTCTATCGGCAACGACTGTCGCGGTACATCGAACATTATCCAGGCCAGCACCTTCATGCCTCACACCTGGCTCGGGGATGATGCGGGTGTCCTCCCTGGTGAACACTCCCGCAAAGTACTCATTAAGCACATTGGCAATGTCCGCGTCCGAGGTCCGCAGAACGCCGCTTCCGTCCTTTAACGGACCTATCATGCTTCTAATGGGCTTTCTACTATTAACATAACTGAAGAACTCCTTAGGGTTCCTCTTGCAGAGGCTTGCCACCCGTAGTTCTTCGTTACGTTTCGCTAGCCTAACCTTCGCCTTCACTTCCCTACACAGGCGGACATACGCTAAAGTGTTCTCATGGGAACGATTGGCCTTCGCCCTCCTACACGCTACTTTCCTATTTCGGATAGCCGAAGCAATGTTACGATTGAACCACTTAGGCTGCGTTGAAGCAGGGGTGACCGGTTTTGAGGGTATGGCAGCAGACTGCAGCACCATAAACTCGTCCCGGAATGCACTCCACACTCCCTCAACATCGCCGCCGACCTCTAACCCCATATCTCCTACGCTATCCTTGAGGCTAACAAAGTTCGCCCGCCGGAGATCGAGCTTACTGCCTCTCGAGTTACTACGCTTCACCCGAGGGACGCACACACGGAACCTAATAAGACTGTGATCACTCCCGCCCAACGATTCGTCAACGGTGAGGCCAGTGACGAGGTTGTCTTCGGTCGTGAACACTAAGTCTAGAACGCTTTCGCCTCGTGTAGGCTCGTTGACCCACTGAGTGAGGAAGTTCTCATCGGCAAAGTCAACTAGCCTCCTCCTTCAGCATCACAGCAGTCCTTTTCCCACTTTATGCCGCGACAGTTGAAGTCTCCTAAAACTACACACACCCTATCCCCTAGCAGGCTACTGAGTTCGGTGTACAGGGCTGTATCCTCCTCGAGGAGGAGATGCGGAGGTCTGTACACCAAGATTAACCTATAGTTCGTCCCTCCCACGTTCAGATCGACGCCAAGCAGCTCCCGTTCCGACCGGAACTGGCAGTCAACCGGACTCAACGTGTCTCTGACGTATATTAGTACCCCACCCCCCTCCCCACGGGTGCGGTCTTTGCGAAACATTCTATACCCGGGAATTTCGAACTCCCCAACGTAGTCCCTACGATCAGTATGAATCCAGGACTCGGTGATAGCAACGATATCCTGGTATTCTGATGCTAAGAGCGCCGTAGCTCGCAAAACTTGTTCCTAATTGACCTAGCATTAAAAAGCATTGCACGGAGGGAGCCTTCCCTATTCTGACCGCCCCTAGCACGACCCGTTTCCCGAACAGCCAGGGCTGTCGGGAGTTGAAGAGCCCCTCACTAACGAGAGGGGCAACTTCCGCAGGAGACTGAGCCCCCTCCAACGTAGGAGGAGGGTCACCCACCTGTACTTCGACGCACCCTTCAGTTGAAGGTACGTCCGCCACCGGCTCATCCTCATCTCTCCCCGGTGGGGGCCCATCATCTCTCTCCCCGGACTCGACCTCACCATTCTGTATAGGTGCCGGTCGAGCAGCGCGCCTAGCACACCTTTACCTTGTTATTGAGGTGGACACCATCCCTCTGGTAAAGGTCCCACCTACCCGAAAATGCATCGAAGGGGTCAATAAACTTCACGCCCAGCGGAACGCACAAGTCTTGTACCCTCTCGTTGATGCCAATGACCTTACTGAGTGCGTGGTCACTGGCATTCATTCGCGGTAAAATACCATTAACATTCCCCTGTGTCTTCAGTTTTAGATCATCCGCAAGAGACATGATCTCGGTGATGATCCCTTCTGTAAGACCTACCCCACCGCCTTTGAGGAACAGGTCATTGCCACCAGCGTGGACAACGATCGCAGTCCTCCGACTAGCCACGCGCACCTTCTCTACCTCCTTCCTTAAGTGCGCCGTTCCCCGCCCAGGTAAGCACCTTACCTTCCTCCCATCCCGGTTTGCAGAAGCAAAGTACTTCTCCTGGCCCCTGATCTGCGAGTCCCCAATCAAAACAGTGTCTTCCTCCTTCGAGCACAGGAGACTAAAGCGGTTAGAGGTCTTGACAGGGGCAACTGGGGTCTCAGGCTTCGGATTCGCAGCCTTCTTGCCCGAGACCTTTCGAAACCCGTCGCCACCCATACACGCAGTTACACCACCCGACCCCCCCGACAGGTAGCTACATCCTTCGGTTTCTTGGGCCATCAGCAGGCCCCTCCACCCTTTTCTTCATTGGCCCCTGCCCACTCTTCTCTATCAGCCCCTTCTTTGAGCCCTCCCTTTGTTCTAGATACTTAATCTTACAGTTTGAATCTGCTGGTGTGTTTTAATTTGATCTTGTCCACTGGGTTGGATTTCCAGTGCTACGACCCTAGCTCATGCTTTTTTACTAATTCCTTAGCTCTTTAACTTCCTTTTCGTGGTTGTCTCTAAGTTTACAAAACAAACATACAGTAAGGGATGTGATATCGCCATATTTTCTCTTTTTTTTTTGTTGTTTTTTCTGAATACTGAATAAGATAAAGCGTTCTAGCAATGAAAACTATCCAAAAACGTTATGACCAGTATATAAAAGGGGGGGGGGGGGGGGGGTGAATCATCCCGCGCGTAGAGCATCCGCCTTTTTGCAAGTGACGTTCATTCCTTCCAGAAGACTAACCTCTCCTGCTGCCGCACCGACCAAAAGTCTCCCCAGGGCCGGACCGTCCCAAACGTGTCGCAGCTACCAACTGACAAACACGAGAGAGAGAGAGAGAGAGAGAGAGAGAGAGAGAGAGAGAGAGAGAGAGAGAGAGAGAGGTTACAAGGAGTTACAAGGAAAAGAAGTACCTCAAAAGGCCTTGCGGCCCATACCGAGGAGGTACCAATGGCAACGGGTGCCAGGGAAAATTTTGTCTTTCAACTATGCTAGCAGTAGTAGAAAACTGGATAGAAAAGTATATAATAGCTCTATATTTACCTTGCTCACAGAGACACCGTGCAAGCGAACTCCTGCAGAGTTTTCTTATGTTTTAATCTTAAACTATCAACGTGATAAAGTAATTCCCACATATACTAGTCCTAAATCGTTTCAAATCCAACTTCTAACCATTGTTGCGAGTTGGGTTATCATTGAACTAAACATGCTTCTAAAATCGACATCTTTGAACCCGCGTCACGTAAGTCGATTGTAGCCCATATGCCTAACGAAAGGGAACTTTGTGGCATTTTTCGCCAGTTCCAATCCACCTACCTACTTCCCCAATACCCAGCGCGCGCCTTCGGCCATTAGCCGGCGGTGAGGTACCTTATCAAGCCTTCTAATCAATCGCCCTACTCTTATCATACTCACTCAACATGACGTAGAAAAACTCGAGCATGATGGTGAGACACGACCTACATCCCCCATGTTGGAGTCCCCAAGTAGCTTGTAAGAATCCAAATGGTCACAATCCTACTCGCTATTTTCCCCTCTAAATATTTACCTAAACTGAAGTTAAATGGTGTTATTTATAGAGGTTCAAGCCTCTCTTCCACGCATGAGAAGCAGTAGCGTCCAATAGTAACAGTAGAGAAAAGAAATCTAAAGTTTTTTCTTTTTTTCTGCAGTCGAGGGAACCCCTAACCTAAGCTAAAAGGACAGAGTGGGATGGGAAGGGTCCTAGTAACCCACGGACAGGTTTGTACAACAGACTTCACCGCCCTCCCCAAGAGAGAGAACCTAAAGGATTGGAGCCAATTCTCTTAGATCCCACGACTCGGGACCGGAGGGCTGTCACACCCAAGTATAAAGTTATACACCCAGAAGGAACGTGCAAACCTTTATACCCCTGCGAGAGAGAGAGAGAGAGAGAGAGAGAGAGAGAGAGAGCGGAGATGAGAGATGAGGAGAGAGAGGAGTTACAAGGAAAAGAAGTACCTCAAAAGGCCTTGCGGCCCATACCGAGGAGGTACCAATGGCAACGGGTGCCAGGGAAAATTTTCTACACACTCAAATAGTGTGCAAGATTTGGTCTAACCTTTTCTTGAACTAATCCACCGAGGAACTATTCCTGTTATTAAAAGTTTATTTTTCTTTCAACTATCCTAGCAGTAGTAGAAAACTGGATAGAAAAGTAGAAGGCTCTCTCCCCACCTCCGCTCCCTCCCTGCCAGAGGCAGGTACGGAAAAAGGTTGAAGAAAATACCTTGACCCTGGAAAAGTAGCCAAGGAAATTTTACAGGAAAGTGGAGAATATATAAATAGCTCTATATTTACCTTGCTCACAGAGACACCGTGCAAGCGAACTCCTGCAGAGTTTTCTTATGTTTTAATCTTAAACTATCAACGTGTTAAAATAATTCCCCATATACTAGTCCTAAATCATTTCAAATCCAACTTCTAACCATTGTTGCGAGTTGGGTTATCATTTGAACTAAACATGCTTCTAACATCGACATCTTTGAACCCGCGTCACATAAGCGTCGATTGTAGCCCATATGCCTAACGAAAGGGACTAACTTTGTGGCATTTTTCGCCAGTTTCCAATCCACCTACCTACTTCCCCACCAATACCAGCGCGCGCACTTCGGCCATTAGCCGGCGGTGAGGTACCTTATCAAAGGCCTTCTAATCAATCGCCCTACTCTTATCATACTCACTCAACATGACGTAGAAAAACTCGAGCATGATGGTGAGACACGACCTATGCCGTCTAAACCCATGCTGGAGTCCCCAAGTAGCTTGTAGGAATCCAAATGGTCAACAATCCTACTCGCTATTATCCCCTCTAAATATTTACCTACAACTGAAGTTAAATGGTGTTATTTATAGAGGTTCCAAGCCTCTCTTCCCACGCATGAGATAGCAGTAGCGTCCTAATCGTAACAGTAGAGAAAAAGACAATACTAAAAGTTTTTCTTTTTTTTGCAGTCAGAGGAGAACATCCCTAACCTAAGCTAAAGGACAGAGTGGGATGGGAAGGGGTCCTAGTAACCCACGGGACAGGTTTGTACAACAGACTTCACCCGCCCTCCCGAAAGAGAACCTAAAGGAATTGGCAGCCAATTTCTCTAGAATCCCACGACTCGGGACCGGAGGCTGTCACACCCCAAGTATAAAGTTTACAACACGCAGAAGGAACGTGCATAACCTTTATACCCCCCTGCGGAGAGAGAGAGAGAGAGAGAGGAGAGAGAGAGAGAGAGAGAGAGAGAGAGTTACAAGGAGTTACAAGGAAAAGAAGTACCTCAAAAGGCCTTGCGGCCCATACCGAGGAGTGGTACCAATGGCAACGGGTGCCAGGGAAAATTTTGTCTTTCAAACTATGCTAGCAGTAGTAGAAACTGGATAGAAAAGTAGAAGGCTCTCCCCACCCTCCGCTCCCCCTGCCAGAGGCAGGTACGGAAAAAGGTTGAAGAAAATACCTTGACCTGGAAAAGTAGCCAAGGAAATTTTACAGGAAAGTGGAGAATATATAAATAGCTCTATATTTAGCTTGCTCACAGAGACACCGAGCAAGCGAACTCCTGCAGAGTTTTCTGAGGTTTTAATCTTAAACTATGAGTGTGTTCTGTACTTTGTCTAGCCTATTTTTAAACAGATTTACACTTTGACTGGAAACATCCTCTGAGGGAAGTTGGTTCCAGATATCAACTATTTTACAGGAAAAGAAATTTCCGCAGACTGAGGTCCTAAATGTCTTTACACACTCAAAGAGTGTGCAAAATTTGGTCTAACCTTTTCTGAACTGATCCACAGAGGAACTGTTCACAACTTCCGAAGGTAACCTGTTCCATGTGTCACAGATCTTATACGTAACGTAATTCCCACACACACTAGTCCTAAACCGTTTCAAATCCAACTTCCAACCATTGTTGCGAGTTGGGTTATCATTTAAACTAAACATACTTCTAAAATCGACATCGTTGAACCCTCGTAAGAGCTTGAAAACCTCGATCAGTTGACCGCGCAGCCTCCGAGTTTCAAGCGAAAACAAGTTCAGGGCGCGTAACCGTCGATTGTAGCCCATATGCCTAACGGAAGGGATCAACTTTGTGGCCCTCGCCTGCACTCGCTCCAGCCTCTCAATATCTTTCCTGAGGGTGGGCGACCAGAACTGCACAGCATACTCCAGGTACGGCCGAACAAGGGAATTGTACAGTGAGAGCACAATCTCCTTGTTCCGAAACTGAAATTGCCCCTGATATAACCCAATAGTTTCTGGGCTTTCTTTTCCACCTCTACACACTGTTTCGTAAACTTAAGGTCGCTGCTAATTAGCACACCCAAGTCCTTTTCTAAATCAGTCACCTCGATATTACTGCCCAACATCGAGTAGTCCGACTTGGGATTGGCGTAGCCAATGTGCATCACTTTGCATTTACCCAAGTTAAACGGCATTTGCCATTTTTCGGACCACTCTCCTATCCTACCTAGGTCCGCACGCAGTTCCTCGATCGCTTCGGGCGTCCCAACATTGGCCCCAAGCTTGGTGTCATCAGCGAATTTGGCGATCCGACTGACGATGCCACCGTCGATATCATTTATGTAAATGGTAAACAACAGTGGCCCCAAAACGGAACCCTGAGGAACCCCACTAGTGACCGAGGCCCAACCCGAACTAGCCCCTTTAATTACCACCCTCTGCCGCCTATTCCTCAGCCAGTTTTCAATCCACCTACCTATTTCCCCACCGATACCCAGCGCGCGCACTTTCGCCATTAGCCGGCGGTGAGGTACCTTATCAAAGGCTTTCTGAAAGTCGAGATAAAGTATATCAATCGCCCTACTCTTATCGTACTCACTCAACATGACGTGGAAAAACTCGAGCAAGTTGGTGAGACACGACCTATGCCGTCTAAACCCATGTTGGGAGTCCCCAAGCAGCTTGTAGGAATCCAAATGGTCAACGATTCTATCAGCTATTATCCTTTCTAATAATTTACCTACAACTGAAGTGAGACTAATAGGACGATAGTTCCCTGGACTTTCGTGATCCCCTTTCTTAAAGATAGGGGTCACGTTGGCCTCCCTCCAGTCGCCAGGCACCTGGCCCATCTCCAACGATTTGTTGAAGACTGTAGCCAGGTGGGGACCACCTGGTCGCGGACTTCTCGCAAAACACTGGGGAGAAACTGGTCTGGCCCAGGAGCCTTAAACGCGCTCAGTTTGGTCTATTCTATGAGCAACGACTGTCGCGGTACATCTAAACACTATCCAGGCCAGCACCTTCGTGCCTCACAGCTGGCTCGGGGATGACGCGGGTATCCTCCCTGGTGAACACTCCCGCAAAGTACTCATTAAGCACATTAGCGATGTCCGCGTCGGAGGTCCGCAGAACGCCGCTTCCGTCCTTTAAAGGACCTATCATGCTTCTAATGGGCTTTCTACTATTAACATAACTGAAGAACTCCTTAGGGTTCCCTTGCAGAGGCTTGCCACCCGTAGTTCTTCGTTACGTTTCGCTAGCCTAACCTTCGCCTTCACTTCCCTACACAGGCGGACATACGCTTCAGTGTTCTCGTGGGAACGATTGGCCTTCGCCCTCCTATACGCTACTTTCCTATTTCGGATAGCCGAAGCGATGCCACGATTGAACCACTTAGGCTGCGTTGAAGCAGGGGTGACCGGTTTTGAGGGTATGGCAGCAGACTGCAGCACCATAAACTCATCCCGGAATGCACTCCACACTCCCTCAACATCGCCGCCAACCTCTAACCCCATCTCTGCTACGCTATCCCTGAGGCTAACAAAGTTCGCCCGCCGGAGATCGAGCTTACTGCCTCTCGAGTTACTACGCTTCACCCGAGGGACGCACACACGGAACCTAATAAGACTGTGATCACTCCCGCCCAACGATTCGTCAACGGTGAGGCCAGTGACGAGGTTGTCTTCGGTCGTGAACACTAAGTCTAGAACGCTTTCGCCTCGTGTAGGCTCGTTGACCCACTGAGTGAGGAAGTTCTCATCAGCAAAGTCAACTAGCCTCCTCCCTTCAGCATCGGCAGTCCTGTTTTCCCACTTTATGCCGCGACAGTTGAAGTCTCCTAAAACTACACACACCCTATCCCCTAGCAGGCTACTGAGTTCGGTGTACAGGGCTGTATCCTCCTCGAGGAGGAGATGCGGAGGTCTGTACACCAAGATTAACCTATAGTTCGTCCCTCCCACGTTCAGATCGACGCCAAGCAGCTCCCGTTCCGACCGGAACTGGCAGTCAACCGGACTCAACGTGTCTCTGACGTATATTAGTACCCCACCCCCCTCCCCACGGGTGCGGTCTTTGCGAAACATTCTATACCCGGGAATTTCGAACTCCCCAACGTAGTCCCTACGATCAGTATGAATCCAGGACTCGGTGATAGCAACGATATCCTGGTATTCTGATGCTAAGAGCGCCCGTAGCTCGCGAAACTTGTTCCTAATTGACCTAGCATTAAAAAGCATTGCACGGAGGGAGCCTTCCCTATTCTGACCGCCCCCTAGCACGACCCGTTTCCCGAACAGCCAGGGCTGTCGGGAGTCGAAGAGCCCCTCACTATTGCTGTTGGAGGGGGACTACCTGCTGGGGGAGGGGGACTAGCTGCTGGGGGAGGGGGACTATCTGCTGGGGGAGGGGGACTATCTGCTGGGGGAGGGGACTATCTGCTGGGGGAGGGGGACTATCTGCTGGGGGAGGGGGACTATCTGCTGGGGGAGGGGGACTAACTGCTGGGGGAGGGGGCTAACTGCTGGGGGAGGGGGGCTAACTGCTGGGGGAGGGGGGCTAACTGCTGGGGGAGGGGGGCTAACTGCTGGGGGAGTAGGTTTAACCGTTTGGGGAGCAGGATCAATTGCTGGTTTGGGGGGTCTTAGTTTAAAAAGATTATACAAATTAATGTTCAGTAAATCACCATACTTCTTTTTCCCCTTCTGGTTAAAATGTATCCCGTCCGAACCATAGTATTCCCCATTTCCGTGGAATGTAGGCCAAAAATCGACAAACTTTAGGCCTTTTTCATCACACATGCGTTTAACTCTTTTATTTATGCTAATGGCTTTACTTAGAGTATAGTCACTAGCACGCATTCGAGGGAGAATTCCTACGACCATACCCATGTCTGTCCTATCCCTAACCTTGTCAGTTAGGTTCTTAAATTCTTTAATAATGGGCTCTGTCTGCCCTCCTGTCCCTCCCATAAAAACGTCATTGCCACCAACATGGACAATGATAGGGCAACTCTTATTTTTGATATTAATTTTGCCTAATTCCCTATTAATTATCTGGCTTGTGGCACCCGGAAAACATCGGAGCTTTCTCTTGGTCGCCCGTCTTGCTCCGAAAAAGTCCCCTTGATTCCTTACCATAGAATCCCCAATTAAAAAGGATTCATCCTCCTCATCAGCAAGTAAGTGAAACTTATTTTTGATGGTAATGGGTTCCAAATCCTTATGTTTTGGTTTTGGTTTGGAGGGTCTTTTATTTTTGACCAATTTGAATTCTTGGTCCTCCGTTCCATTTTCCGGAATAGTCACCGTGTTTTCCAAGCGTGCCACGCTTTGCTCTAGATGCTTAATTTTACAATTTAAATCTGCTTGTTTGTTTTTAGTTTGATCTTGTCTACTGGGATGGATTTCCAGTGCTACGAGCCTAGCTTCAAGCTTTTTTACTAATTCCTTTAGCTCTTTCACTTCCTTTTCGTGGTTGTCTCTAAGTTTACAAAACAAACATATACTAAGGGATGTGATATCGCTGATACTACCTTCGGGGAAGTCAACGCACCAATGATTAACTTTACATTTAAAGCATTCTGCTTTCAATTTAGCTGGCCCTGTCATATTTTTATTTTATTTTATTTTTATTATTTTTTTTTTTTTTTATACGTTAATTTAAATAATACAATATGTTCCTTTTAATTAATACGATACGAGAGAGAGAGAGAGAGAGAGAGAGAGAAGAAGAGAGAGAGAGAGAGAGAGAGATACAAGGAAAAGAAGTACCTCAAAAGGCCTTGCGGCCCATACCGAGGAGGTACCAATTGGCAACGGGTGCCACGGAAAATTTTCTACCACACTCAAAGAGTGTGCAAAATTTGGTCCTAACCTTTTCTTGAACTGATCCACAGAGGAACTGTTCACAACTTCCGAAGGTACCTTTCCATGTGTCACGATCTTATACGTAACGTAATTCCCCACACACTAGTCCTAAACCGTTTCAAACCAACTTTCAACCATTGTTGCGAGTTGGGGTTATCATTTAAAACTAAACATACTTCTAAAATCGACATCGTTGAACCTCGTAAGAGCTTGAAACCTCGATCAGTTGACCGCGCAGCCTCCGAGTTTCAAGCGAAAACAAGTTCAGGCGCGTAACCGTCGATTGTAGCCCATATGCCTAACGGAAGGGATCAACTTTGTGGCCCTCGCCTGCACTCGCTCCAGCCTCTCAATATCTTTCCTGAGGGTGGGCGACCAGAACTGCACAGCATACTCCAGGTACGGCCGAACAAGGGAATTGTACAGTGAGAGCACAATCTCCTTGTTCCGAAACTGAAATTGCCTCCTGATATAACCCAATAGTTTCTGGGCTTTCTTTTCCACCTCTACACACTGTTTCGTAAACTTAAGGTCGCTGCTAATTAGCACACCCAAGTCCTTTTCTAAATCAGTCACCTCGATATTACTGCCCAACATCGAGTAGTCCGACTTGGGATTGGCGTAGCCAATGTGCATCACTTTGCATTTACCCAAGTTAAACGGCATTTGCCATTTTTCGGACCACTCTCCTATCCTACCTAGGTCCGCACGCAGTTCCTCGATCGCTTCGGGCGTCCCAACATTGGCCCCAAGCTTGGTGTCATCAGCGAATTTGGCGATCCGACTGACGATGCCACCGTCGATATCATTTATGTAAATGGTAAACAACAGTGGCCCCAAAACGGAACCCTGAGGAACCCCACTAGTGACCGAGGCCCAACCCGAACTAGCCCCTTTAATTACCACCCTCTGCCGCCTATTCCTCAGGAAATCGGAGTGAAAGAGAGGCCGCTGCTGAATTTAACAGACTGCATCCAGACCGCGAGCCAATAACACAGAGTTGTGTTAGCAGACTTGTTGCAAAGTTTAAGAAAACAGGATCCATAGAAGATAAACCACGCAGTGGACCTTCAAAAAGGTCCACTGACGATGATACAGCGACTGCTATCCTGGCTCATTTTAGTAGAAGTCCCAATAAGTCTCTTCGGCGATTGTCCGCCGAGACAGGAGGGTCGAAAAGTAGCATCCATCGCATTCTTCAGGTTCACAAGTGGCATCCATATAAACTTCAGATCCTACAGAAATTAAGCGAAGATGATCCCGACCGGCGGATGAAATTTTGTGAATGGGCTACAGAACAATATGCTCGGGATGCCAATTTCCCGTCCACCATTCTGTTCAGTGACGAGGCTGTTTTTTATGGAAATGGTGAGGTAAATCGACAGAACACCCGCTACTGGTCTCAACCCTCACTGGTATACCTCTTCAAAGGAACAGGGTGCATCTCGGGTGATGGTATGGTGTGGCATTTGGAAGGATCGCATCATAGGCCCCCTCTTTTTCGATAAACATGTCATTGGAGGCACCTACCTACGTATGCTCAAGGAAGAAGCATTTCCCAGTGTCTTGAACGAAGAAGGAAATTTCCCAACATGGTTCCAGCAAGACGGCGCTCCTGCATTACAGCACCCAAGTAAGGGAATACCTGTACCAACAATTCCCTCGTCATTGGATACGACGTCGAGGGCCTGTGGAATGGCCAGCTAGAAGCCCGGATCTCACGCCACTAGATTTTTATCTCTGGGGCCACTTGAAAGCGCTGGTATACGCAGAGAAAATTAGGAGTGTTGAACATTTGCGGCAGCGCATTATTGGGGCATGTAACACCATTACTCCTGACATCATTCACCGTGTGCTTGCTGACTGGGTATCACGTCTGAATTTGTGTATTGAAAACAATGGTGGACATATTGAGCACGTTCTGTAAATAAAAGCTTTTGTTTTGCCTTTTTTTATTTTTCCTATGATGCCGGACTTATGGGACACCCCTGTGTGTGTGTGTGTGTGTATGATGAATAAAACCACGAAGGAAAGGAAACAGAATGGTGCTCAAGCGCTTTCGTCTAATGACATCCTCAGGAACATCCTGAGGATGTCATTAGACGAAAGCGCTTGAGCACCATTCTGTGTTTCCTTTCCTTCGTGGTTTTATTCATCATAAATATTTTTCACGTGTTACTTTCGTGAAATAATTTTCATATAATATATATATATATATATATATATATATATATATATACACACACAAAGGTGGGCAGGACCGAGTTCCAAAAGGACCGAATTCCAGAAACTCAAGGACCGTGAGCGGGAAAGTCGGTCCTTTTCTCAGTGAGGACCGAAATGAGGAGCGACGGTCCATTTTTAAGCAATTCCGGACGGTCTTTTTTAGTGATTTTAGTGTGTTTAGTGATTATTTGAAGTTCTAAAGAAGATGGATCGTTTCCTCCAGAAGACTCAGAAAGAGACAGACTGAACTAAACTTGTTTCAACACCCGGAGGAGACGAAGAATCTACTGATGTTAGTGCTTCAACTTCAAGTCAAGCAACTGGAGCTCCTAGCGGAAGAACTGAACCCGGCAATCCCTGGCCGTACCTGGACAAATACTTTGAATACCTGGGCCCCAAGGGTGAGCAGAACCTGGAGTACAAGTGCTTGCTGTGCCTGCCGAACAAGAACATCCTCTCGACAAGCAACAAGAGCCAAAACAACCTCAAGCGACATGTCTCCAGGCGCCACCCTCACGTCCAGAACCAGTTCGACCAGTGCTCAAGCCGAAAAGGTCAGGGCTCAGTGACAGCCATTTTGAAATGCTAGTCTTCTTGAAGGGAAACTCAAGCATTTAACTGAATAACTTTTTTTCATCATTTATGTATTGTATTAATTATAATTTACGTTAATAAAATTAAAGATTTCCGGTGTCTTTAATTTCATTTTTCATTTGAATCAAATTTTTTACTTATATTATATATAAGGACCGAGGACCGAGTCGTTCCTAGGTCCTATCTTCAGAAAGGACCGTGACCGGGACCGTCGGTCCAGTATGAGGCAAGGACCGGGACCGTCGGTCCTTTTTGAGGCCCGGGTGCCCACCTTTGTATATATATATATATATTTTTTTTTTTTTTTTTTAGTTCAGGAAGAACCGATTCGCCTCTATTTAAAGGGCATATCTCAGCGGAAAAACAAAGAAAAAGTGAGAGGAAAGACAGAGGAAAAAGAAAAGGTGGAGGGGACAGTCGAAGTGGAAAAAGACCAAGGATGACAAGGACTGCAGGGTCGAGCCCCATCATCCTTGGGTGCTAGGGCCGGGAGGGCGCACGTGAAACCTCCAGGAACAAGCACGTACAAACGAGCACAAAGAGCACTCAAGAGCACGAGCTTAGAACCCCCTTGCGGGGATATATATATATATATATATATATATATATATATATATATATATTATATTACAATTATAGTATCGTGATAAAACCTTCAGAAAACGCAATAAACAATCTTTATCCTTAAGTTTACATTCAGGAGTGAAAACGTTATGGTAAATGTACAGTATTACACCCGTCTCCCTTTCGAGGTGAAATTTATGTTTTTCCTATGGTTTTTGATGTGTTTTGAACGAATCTGACCTTCAAAACCGTCGGAAATGACTCGTTTTTGAGATACCCCCCCCCCCAGCCGGCAATGTGGGGGAAATCACAGAAAACGAGTCATTTCCGACGGTTTTGAAGGTCAGATTCGTTCAAAACACATCAAAAACCATAGGAAAAACAAATTTCACCTTCAAAATTGACCTAACCTATCCTGACCTAACCTAACAACCTAACCTATCCTAACAACCTAACCTAACCTATCCTAACAACTAAACCTAACCTATCCTAACAACTAAACCTAACCTATCCTAACAACTAAACCTAACCTATCCTAACAACTAAACCTAACCTAAAAGAAAAACAGGAATTACCTTTAACATCTAAGACAGAATAATCACAGTACCGTCTTTTCTTCGTTTTAAGCACAACGTAACTTTTCCTACAATGCCACAGTTTCTGGTCTTGACGATATGTGCACTCCATTTTACAATGTGGACACTTCACTACTGTCGGTAGAACACTGTGAGTACGCAGAAACTCAACACTTTTTTCTAAATTTTCATAGAAAGCGACAATACAGCGGTAATAATCGAATGAACACACGTCACACGAAGCCATTCCGGTAGCAAGCTAATTCAAATTCGAAATGGATGGAGCGCTTTGATTGGGCAGACATGTGACGGCAACACAAACGAACACACAAACGAAGGTACGAACACACAAACGACCGTACAAACACACACTACATACACACCAAAAAAATGTTTATATCTCGAAAATGAAGCATTTGCGACGGAAACGCTATAGAAGGAAAGTGTCTTAGAATTAAAAAATCTACTTAATGAACATATAATAATTGCTGGACGTTAGACGGGTGTAATAGTAGAATAATACCAACGTTATTGTTTATAACAAGAATGAAATTGCACACTGACTTCAAATTACTGTTATTTTATCTGACAATTATCTTTATAACGAAAGTAAATTCAAATAATAAAAATTTTCTTAAGTATTCTAAGTAACCAAACTAATAAAACCCACTTGATTAATAAGCTCATCCCTGTGCTGAATTTCGTGGTAATCCAAAATGTTTTGAGAGTCTTCAAGGCCTTTCACGAACGATTTCCAAACAATGGGAAACTCCACCCCAAAATATTTCCTTTGATTGAGGCTGCAAATGGCCATACAAGCCTGAATCCTCACTTTGTAGTTCTGGAATCGCTCCACCAAAGAACTCAAATTAACAAGTACGTAACTCTGAAATAAACGAGAGAAAAAGGGAACAAAAAATATTATTTAACTCTACATAACACGAGTTTAGGATCAATTTCAATAATTATTCCGAAAATACAAAACGTAGAATGGTATATAAAATGTTTAATACTTGATTTAAGGAAACTTTATAGCAATGACAACGATGTAAAACCTAACCTTTTGTCGACTCGCATAAACAGCACACTTACCCTCCAAGAAGCTTTCTCCACGGGCAAATGTTCACTTGTTAAGATATTTCCAAGGGCATGGCAAGCATTCCACCGCATCCGCATGTTGCTTCCAGTGGTGCAACACTCGATTAAAGTCTTCGTAGCCGCCTCCACCTCTTTCTCAACATCAGGGTCACACACCTCGAGAAAAAATCCAGAATTCAAAATTCAAGTTTCTAAACATACAATTAAGTGAAGTTATATTTCTATAGTAACTCATTTTTTACAGCCTGTATCTATTGTTAAATCTATAGACTCACCTTCAGAGTTCGCAAGCATACAAAAAAGTCTATACTGTCATGGAAGAGTGACGATTCAAAACTCACCAAATCCGGTGAAAGAAACGCGATGGCGTAGCCGAGGCATCGAACGGCATGCGGCTTGATCTTGTCCTTGTCGTGACATCCGCTGATCGCAGCCCTAATCACTCGCACAACTGCAGTCTTGTCTAAGAAGTTTTGGCAAAAGCCTCTAGCCGTTTCGCTGGAACAAATGACATAAAAAAAAACATTTTCATCAGGGATTCCGTTCACTTGAAATGAAGCGAGTGAGGAAACTTCTCAACAGGACTTCGCTTTGGCTACGATTTCAAAAGTAGACAAACATACTGAAATGATTGTGGACAGAATGAGTCTATTAAAATAAAATACTGATATGTGTTCAAACCCAAAACAAAGATGAAATTGTATCACACATAGTTGCTCGAAATATTTTTAATCTATTAAGTCATTTTTGTTTTTCCTTCTAATTCATAGTCACCAATGTACACCATTCACACTTACGGTTTGTTTACAAATAATGCCAAAACGCTTAACAACAACATTCTCATTTCCATTGTCCAAACAAAATATAGTATAGCCGATGTGAAGCCAAAGTGAACCCACTTTTAATTAAGACAACGATATTTAAAGTGAGGGAGAAAATGCATAAAACAAGAAAAAATATTTAAGATTAAAGTTACATGGATCGAAAATTATAAACGTAATATCGAATCTATTCAACTCCCTCCTTTTAAGAAGACAGAAATTCATCTCCTACTGAAACTCCAAATTAAGAGTGATACAGGCAGACCTCCGTAACCACACTACCTTCCATCTAAGGTTATTATTTGGAGTGTTTAAAATATAACGTTCTCTTTCATTTAAACTACATTCACAAATTTTCAATTTTAAATACGAGTAAGCCTTTTTGGCGACTGCAATGAATCGTCTGTGTTATAATGAACAGTTTGATCAACTGAAAGTTGTCATATAACAGAACTCAGTTTTGAAAATTTTGTTCCATGGGCTGAGCTGTATTTCCATTAAACATTAAACAAAATGTTGTACACTACCAGAACGGGCGAATAGAGGAGTCTCTGTCTGAGTTTAATTTAGACACTAAAACTTATAACACACCAATCGATCAAGTACAAAAATGACGTCGAACAAACCGGTACATGTTCAAAGATGAAAAAACGTTGGCGATTGCCCACGACGCGAGAAGTCTGTCTTTATTTACATTCATGTGTTTGTGGGCGAGTAACTGAGTAGTGATGTCGATCGTTGACAGAGCGAGAGGGGGACCAAAAGCATTCTCTCCCACGGGATGGTAAGCAACAATAATGGCCATGATTCGAATGCCGGATAGCTTAAGTTGCAACTCCTGGTTCAAAAGGAGAAATCGAATAGTTTTCAAAATCTGATTCAGAATTGGTTCCCCGACCGACTCTAACACCTGAGAACGAAGATCAGATAATTAAAGAATGAAAGTGACAGTTTCAGAGAATGATCACAAGTCCCTCAAGTAATTAGAATGATCCTAATTATATCTTGTGAAATAAATCTTTCTATATTAAAGACGTCGCATTAAAACCCTTACATGTAAACAGAGATGTGTAAATACATTGGCAGCAGCTACGAGAGGTTTCAGAGGATAGTTTTCAACAGCAGACCCGGTATTTGTCACTGCTCCATTAACTGTTTGGGAGAAATAACCTGTAATGGCAATTTAGAAGCAAAGAGCAACCACACTCGCGAATTGACAAAAAACGTTATGCTAAAAAATTTTATTTCTAACTACAGCACTGAAATGTAGTTTAATGTAAATTGAAAATTAATTTCTAGGAGGAAGATAATCAGTAAGAGATATAAAGGAACTGTCATGGTTACTGAGTGGTAACCTTTATTTTCTTTGCGTTGAACCCACTGATTTTACCACACGTCTATCTTTAAGAAATTGGCCACAGATTCATGTCTGGATCGGGAGACGGGCTCAATAACTTGAAGTAGGTTTCTAACGTTCGATCAGTGAGCTACGGCAACCAAACTAGCGTTTAAAGTTAAACTGAAAATAATTTATACTGGTCAAAAAAAGAAACGCAATTTTTGAGATTTATTAATAAACATGAGGACTCAGTATATAGTAAATGATTCTTTAACATAACAAACAGTCAATAACGCGTATGGCCACCCCTAGCCACAATGCAGGCTTGGAGTCTGGCCCTCATCGACCTCAACAGTCTGCAGGAAAGCAACAGGGATGGCCCTCCACTCTTCAATAATTGCATTGGTCAGTTCCCTGATGTTCTGCGGCTGATGCTGACGTCTGCGAACTCGCCGTTCAAGTTCATCCCATGCGTGCTCTATCGGTGACATGTCTGGGCTGAAGGCTGGCCATGGTAAGGTCTGCACCTGTTGTCCCTGCAGGTACGCCTGCACTATCCTGGCTGCATGAGGTCTGGCATTGTCCTGTTGCAGGAGCACCAATTCTGGATGTTGCCTCATGAATGGAAGAACATGTGGGTGAAGAATCTCATCCCTGTAGCGCTGGGCAGTCAGAGCGCCATCAACAACCACCAGCTCAGTTCTTGAAGCAAAGGCAATTCCTGCCCAAACCATGACACTTGGTCCTCCCCATCTGTCATGCTCCACTACTGCAGCATCTGAGTATCGCTCCCCTGGTCGTCTGTATACCCTGACACGGCCATCAGAATTGGACAGTCTGAAGCGAGACTCGTCAGAAAAGAGGACTTGGTTCCACATTCTTTGTGTCCAGTCACGGTGCTGATAGGCCCATTGCAGGCGTCGTTGCCTTCTTGCATCAGTGAGAAAAGGACCTCTGTAAGGCCTGCGGGATCGGAGTCCTGCTTTACGGAGTCGGTTTCTGACGGTCTGGGTCACTAATTCTGTTGTTGTGGATACCAGGTGTCTCTCTGGCTCTGACGAGCATTCCGCTGCCGATGACGCAGGTGCTGCAGTACAATGTGGCGATCCTGGCGTTGGGTCATCACCAGGGATGGGGAGTCGGCCAAAAACAACCGACTCCCGAGTCGGTATTTTTAAAAACCGACTCCGACTCCCGACTCTTTCAAATATATAAGTATAAATAAATGTAATAAAGTAGGTACGATAATAATACAGTTTAGTAATTTAATACAATTTTAATGTTGTATTACACAAAAATAAAAATTAACAGAAAAAGAAATTGATCTCGTATAAAATATTTATAACCTCATTTGGTTAACAATTTTAAAATTTTAATGTTGCATACGGTACCGTAGCTAAATAAAAAAAAGTTGGTAAAGAATATTTTGTTTCCATTATACAGGGTGTACATAAAGTCAGGATCTATTTTTGTGAAATAATTATTTTTTTCTATTTTTCTTTTCAGAAGCCCTTAGAATGAATACAGAAGAGCGTGTGGCAATAGTAATTTGGCGAATCGAGGGAAAGAAATACAATGACATCAGAGAGAAGTTTAGAAAGAGATTTCATAAGCCGGGGCCAATAGACAAGACAATACGAAAATTGGTGACAAAATTTAAACGAACGGGATCTGTAAATGATGAAGCAAGATCAGGACGACCGTGTATGTCAGATCTTACCGTGAATGCAGTACGCGGAATTATCACTGAGGAGCCACGTACGTCCGTTCGTGCTGCATCACACAGACTCGGCCTCCCGACGTCATCTGTGCACAAAATTCTGAAAGTTAATTTGCAGAAGAAAAGCTATCATTTGCAGGTTTTACATGATTTACATGAGGAAGATTTCCCTCGACGAAGTGCTGTGTGTGCTGATCTCGTAGAACAAATCTGGAGTGATAATTTAATGGACAACATTCTCTTTAGTGATGAAGCCACTTTCCATACGTGTGGAAAAGTAAATCGCCATAACTGTCGAATTTGGGCAGATGAAAGACCGAATGATTTCGTCCAAAATTGGGAAAGAGACTCACCTAAAGTTAATGCCTGGATGGGTTTAACAAAATCTAAGGTTTATGGTCCTTTTTTCTTTGCTGAAGCTACAGTTACGGGGCTTATTTATCTGGACATGTTGCAGCAATTCCTTGAACCTCAGCTGATTGGGGATAGGATTGTTAGTACCGTCGTCTATCAACATGATGGTGCTCCTTGTCACTATGCCAAAATTGTTCAGGATTATCTAAATGGACGTTTTCGAAATCGCTGGATCGGACGCGGAAGCAACAGACCTTGGCCAGCGAGATCACCAGATTTAACCCCTTTAGATTTCTTTGCATGGGGCTTTATCAAATCGCACGTCTATCAGACGAAGATTACGAGTCTTGAAAACTTACGTACACGTATACGAACTGCTGCAGATAACATAACCCCGCAAATGCTCCAGAATGTGTTTAGAAATGCTGCGGAACGATTTGAGCTGTGCAGGGATACTGATGGGCGTCACGTCGAATCCTACTCTTAATTATTTAATAAATGTTACCACTTTATCATTTTATGATTGAATTCCATATAATTTTTAAGTGCTTCACAAAAATAGATCCTGACTTTATGTATACCCTGTATATTATATGCTAAGCTAATATTGAAGCTAAATATTAAAAAAAGGCTAAAAAAACATACTTAATAATTTAACTCTCTAAGGAGAATTTGTTCTTAAGAAAAGTATAGCATCAATTATGTCTTCCTTCAACTTAGCCCGTAGGCAGAGATGGGCAAGATCACCAACTTTGGTGATCTTGAAGATCCAGATCAAGATCGTGATCTTGAAGATCACTTTTCAAGATCACTTTTATATGAATTGAAAAAAGTTGTACTCTTGTAGAGTAAACAAAAACAAATTATTTTGTTAATCACTCCTGAAAAGTATCACTCCTAATACTCCCCTGAGGGCTGAGGCAATACAAGCATCGCATCCTACCCATGTCACCTGATCTAAACCACGGGGATTGACGATTCCCCTTTCAGTTTTTCAGGTGGTAAACTTAAAACTTAGTATCATAACTTATCAGCAAAGAAAAAAACTATTAAATGACCTACATATAGTTTTTAGTTCTATTTTTCTCAATTCTCATTTCACCAGGTCCATAACCCATATCAATGAATGGTCAGCATATATAAGTAAACATTTTTTACATAGAATTTAATTTTACAGTTTTACTGCAGTACGCAATTACTGACAATATAAGGGTAAAAACCGCAAGTTAAGAGTGTTAATTTAATGTTCAACCGCTGTAAACATTTGCTTTCAGCAAAACCAATTGTTCAAAGTTACCATCCGAGAGACGACTTCGTTTGGGGCTATGAACCATGCCAGCAAACGAAAACAACCGTTCCACTGGTGCAGAGGAAGGTAGCGTGGTGTTATACCTCTTGAAGATGATCTTTATAGCAGGATACCTATCTAAAGAGTCGAGTGCCTTACTGGTGTCCTGCAAATAATTGAGGACTTCCAAGTCTTCCTTGTTGTTAGGAGCAGAGAATGAGCCGTCCATAGTTCTGAAGAAATCGTCTTCAGATGATGAGTGAGTTCACCGAACTATTACCACTGCTGTCAGAATTACAATTTCTTACAGCCATTTGCAGCTTGTCTTTTACTTGAGACTTGATTGCTTCATGATCGCCGAAATTAGGCCCTTGCAACAATGATATCCATCTAAGTTTGAAATACGGATGAGATACTGAGGCCAAAACGGCATCAGTTACCTCGGGGCTCAACGACAAAAAATGACCAAATCTGGCATTGAAGCCAGAGACGACTGCTGCCAGTAATGGCATGCAGTGTCTCAAGCGCAGGTCGTTTGGTTGGATAGGCTCCAATCTTGCGAGGGCATCTTGAGTCACTAGGACTGTTGGAAGAAGACAACCGTAGTAGCATTCTTTCTCTGCCTGTAATTTGTTGAGGGCTGCTGCAATTGGTTTTAGAACAGACAAATATTCTGAAATAAATTCCAATTCATTGTCTTTGAGGATGGGTAGATTCAGTTCTTCAAGAGCTACATTCACGTCGTTCTTATGTTTATATATTTGGCTTAATGAGTCGTACATTGAGTTCCATCGGGTGACGCATGGGTACCTAAATTGGACGCGTTATTTCCTGTATTTTTTCTGCTGACTTGGGTTTACCAGCAGCATTCCACAGCGCCGAACATTTTCCCATTGCAGAATGCTTTATCTTCTTTAGTCCAGGTGAATTCAGTCCTTTATCTGCATCAGTTGTTGCTACCAAGTTCAATGTGTGGGAGGCACATCGAATATGGGATGATAGTTTCACTGACTCCTCTCCATGCTCTCCTGAATGTTCAGGAAAGTTGCTGATGATAACCTCTTCATCTGAATCTTTTTCATCATCATCTTCATCTGCATCATCTTCATCAATGTCGTCAGTACGATTCTGAACACGAACACCGAACTCTTTAAAGCATTTCACCATGTTCGATGCATTGTCGGTGACTGTAGATACAACTTTTCTATAAGATAAACCATGCTCCGAGTTGATCCTGTCCAATATTCCAGCAATTTTATCAAAGCTGTGTTTTCCACGAAATCTTCGGCATGCCAGTGCAGCTGATCCTCGCGACAAGTCATCATTGATCTGTAATGTAAGAATATAAAATCAATGTTTGTATGAACATTTTTTTAAGCTTAATTTAATAATATTGGTTAGACACGCACCAGCTAAACTGCGCCACCAAACATTGAAGAGAAGAACTATGTGATATAAAGGAGGCAATTCAGCGATGAGTCGCCTACCATACCACCACATCAGTGACCCATCCCATAAGAGCAAAATGTGGAAGAGTCCATATTCACAGCCTGTGAATATGGACTCTTCCACATTTTGCTGTGAATCAGACACAATGACAGATGACAGAATCAGTGAATTAGTGTGAAATTACTGTGAATCACAGCAAAATGAAGACTCACCAAATTAATGAATGAGGAACACATGTCGAATAATTGAAAAGATTATACTATAAGTCTATCAGACTATCAGTCTATCATCAATGGTCAATTTATCAATTATATAAAAATAATACACTAAATCAATAGCATACCCAATGCGCAGTGACTCCCATGAAACTACGGTGATTAGTTGACCATATGTCGCATGTAACACACACATGGTCAACTGCTGCCAGTTTTGCTTGTATGTCTTCCTTCATTGTACTGGTTGTTGTTGCAAGAGATCTAGCCAGGGTGCGTCTAGATGGCACCTGAACAGCCAGGTTGACGTCTGAAAAAAATATTTAAAAATTAAAACAAATACAATAGATTAGCTATGGAAAAAATATCAAAATATTTAGCTAGGCTAGCGATAGTCTAATGTTCATACAAATAATATGATTAATTATTTTAATCAGATATTAGCTATGGAAAAAATAGCAAAATATTTGAGTTATACTAACATGAAAGAAGATCCTTAAATTCATGTAGTTCAACTAGGCTCAATGGTAGGAGCCCATTAGCCACAAGCGAGAGAATCTTCTTTTCAAGGATATCCTTGCATATTGGTGGTCCTGGTTTTTGCGAGATTTCTTCTCCGATTCATATTCACCCAAAAGATCCGAATGTAGTTTCTGCACAAGAAAATAAATTATTATCATGCGGAGAGACTTCTTGAACACCCTGTATAATATTTATCAGAGTATCAAACTTCTAGTTGAAATTAATACTTAACAAGATTCTAAAATTTTGTTATCTTTAACTAAAATTATTTTCACCATGATCAGTGCATTTTTATCCTATGTTAAATTGAAAGCCGAATTTCATCCTTCAGTAACTAAATAGGAAAAATTACAGACATGGATCAGACAGAGAGAAAGACAGATACATCTGGCGTTTTATTATAGTTGGATATCGGCAGTTTTTAATGTAGTTACTAGTCCATAATCTATTAATATCTGAAGTGCACAATATATTCAAATGGACGTCTATGTAAATGTAGCATTAGTCTTGTATGGCACCAGTCACTTAAAATATGACTTGAACCATTATGTTAATGTTGCTACTTACTACTTAGTTACTAAGTAGTACTAACCCTGAGGTGCCTCAGAAGATTGCTTGTTGAGTCGAGGCCAGCAGACAGAATTGTAGTTTTCTTTGTACACTGCCTACAAATAACTTTGATACTGTTTCCAGTTTTTTCGACAATTTGAAAATATTTTCCGTTCAATAGCACAGATTGATCCTTATTACCAACATTGTTATCTAAATATATTGAATACTGTTCTCGTGACAACCTAGAATATTTTGTTCCCTTGGGAGCCTGTTGAAGTTGTAAAATTGCACTCATTATTAAAAAATTCAATCTGTAAATAAAATATGTTTAGAATTAATTTATTATGAATACGGACCTATAGGCTATATTTTATGCCTATATATAATAATATATTAATAGAACACTTTTAACATAATTGCACAGTAAATTACACTTTTTACGAGCCTAAATTCCACAGCAACTACACCTTCCATGAGCCCACGCATGACGCAAGTCACCCAACTAACAGAAAACATAAACAGTCGGTGTTGAACAAAGTTGCCACCAGATGTCGCTTGGACAAAAAACAAATGACATTCGCATAGCAGCATATTTAAGAATCTGAAATTAAAAGTGATCTTGAAGTCTAAAGTGATCTTCAAGATCAAGATCACAAGAAATAAAGTGATCTTAGATCAAGATCAAGATCACCATAATAAAGTGATCTTCAAGATCAAATCACGATCTTGATCTTCAAGATCAAATCACGATCTTGATCTTCAAGATCAAATCACGATCTTGATCTTCAAGATCAAATCACGATCTTGATCTTCAAGATCACGATCTGATCTTGAAGATCAAGATCGTGCCCATCTCTGCCCATAGGTGGGATTTAATTAACTGAAGAGCTGAAAATAATCTTTCAACGCTGACTTGTGTTGGTGGCAATGCAGTAACAGTTCTGGCTGCATCTTGCACTAATTCAGGATACTTTGGTATGGCATTCATCACATCAAGTTTTAATGAATGATCAAATTTCTCTATTTTTATTAAAGCTGCATTAAAGTCTTCTCTGAATTTGGTCAATGGGGTTATTTTTATAGGTTTATCATCTTGACTCAAACGGCATCGCTTAACTTTTTTTGATTTTTCTTCATTATCGAGATATTTTTCAAAATCCATTTCTTCTTCAGAGTTTGAGCAGGAGCTTTGCATAATGGCAGGACTAGAGCAGCTTTCAAATTCTGAATTACTTGCGGCATCTGTTTCATTTAACATTTTCATTCGCACAGCTACATCACACAGAGCTGACTTTCCTCTAGCAATCTGTTCTTCAGTTAAAAGTACCCTGTGCATAGGATCTACATAAACTGCAGCCAATAGTACGTCATTATTCAGTAAATTTTCTTCTCTACGCTGCATAGACATTCTTATACCATCTGCAACAATGCCGCCAATTTGAGATAGTTTATAATTAATATTTTTCCATTCCTTGTAAAATGTGCCAGGTGTCAATTCAGCTGCTTGAAACTTCTTTGTAACCACATATGGGTACTTAAGTAATGCCTCAAGTTGACTTGCCTGCTGCCACTGGATATCAGTCATTGTTACATCTGGGTTTGCCATATTGATAAGGTATGGCTTCAATTCAAGAAGGCGCTTAATCATTTCATAGGTACTCCCCCAACGTGTAGCTTGATCTATAACTGCACCTTTTCCGGATCGACGTTTTAATATTGCATCAAGTTTAGGCGTTCTTGCAGCCACTACTATGTTGCGTAACCTACCTACTACATTAGCAGCATTCCTTTCTTTTAACCCATCACGAATTGCCAGTTGCAATGTGTGGACTGCACATCGCATATGGGGGATATTTGAGAATCCAGCAAAATCATTGTCTACAGTGTCAACACTGTCAAGTTTGTCAGCAGTTTCATCCGTATCTTCTTCACTACTGTCTTCAAAAAGATCTCCTTTTACTTCACCATCATTAAGTTTCTGTACTGTACTTGTCATATTTGAAGCATTATCAGTAACAATTGATAATATTTGCTCTTTAGTGATTTCATATTCTGTCAAGATGGTTTCAATTAGCTTGGTCAGGTATTCGCTTGAATGTTGAGCTTCAGTGTCCTTCACTGCCAGAGTACGTATAACTAGTTTTCCTTCATCATCAATGAACTGAACATTTATTGCCATATAATTAATTCTTTGTCTCGTGCAGGCATCCATCTTAAGAAAGAAGAATTTTCCTTGCAGCATTGTTTTCAATAAAGTTTTCTGGCTTTCTGCTTCCTTTAAAATCATGTTTCGAATATCATGTCTCTCTAATGACACTCCTAGTTTTGCCGCCATTTCTCCATTTAATCCACGGAAAGCTGGGGAGGAAAATAATGTAAGTGCAACCCCATTCTTTACAACTAAATCTATAAGGTATTTTTTAAAATTTTTCTTTGTCATTGATATTGTAATTCTCTCACTGTGGAAAAATTTTGTAACAGAGACTTGTTTGCTTTTTGAAATAGAGGTACTGGCCTGACTAGAAGTAGGTTTCTGGATTTCCTTATCATGCTGATCTACAACCTTATAAATATTGGGATGTTTGTTTCGTAGATGGCGTTTCAAGTTTGAGGCTCGAGTTGGAGCATTAGCATGTTTCCCAGTGTAAGCACTAATTTTTGCATTACACTCTTTACCATCCTTTTCTACTTGACAAATAAAAATACTTTCATCCTCATTTAGCTTAAAATATTGAAAGACTGCTGATTTTCTACTAGGCCCACGACTCATTACTAATAGGGGCTAATTAAATTAATAATTAATATATTGCTAATTTTTATATGGTACCTAGTATCCTGAAATAGAAAATAGAAATATGAAATTCATTTGCTAAGATTTACCAGAACAATAAATCAAATGTGGAAATGTGAATCTAGAATTAGTTCAGGAAGATATTTATTTAGGGCAGAGTAGTATTCTGGTAAATTGTTGGCATATAGAAATTGAATCAAAGAGTCGGGAGTCGGTCGTTTTTACCGACTCCCGACTCTTCAAAAAAGCTCTGACTCCCGACTCCGACTCCCCATCCCTGGTCGTCACACGAGGTTGCCCACGTCTTGGCAGGTCCTGAACACTTCCTGTGGCATTGTACTGTCTAACAAGCCTAGAGATTGTGCTGGGATGCACATGCATTCGTTGTGCAACTTGGACAGCAGACATGCCTGCATCCAATATGCCCAAGGCACGACCTCTGTTGACCTCTGAGTCGTGGCATGCCTCAATCGTGGGAAAAAGTTTGGTTTTCTCAACGGGCAGTGTGTATTCTGTGAAGTCAAAGAAAAAATGCATGCCTTCATAAAGAATACATTCAATTTAATCTCTGTTTATTGTTTGTAACAAAATGGCGTCTTAGCCGGGATTAGTCAGGTTTAAAAACATGCACTAAGTGGCTTTAAAAGATTTGAACAAACATTTAACCATAATCTTGAAACTGTGATAATACCACTAACAACTTAAATTTTACACCATATGCAAGCTAATTGCGTTTCTTTTTTTGACCAGTATATACAGTATACAGTACTGTATATGTATCTCGAACTACCTCAGACACTTTCATTTTAAATATTTTAACAAAAGCTATAAAAATCTTTTATAGCTTTAACTAAAAATCAGCAATCTTACCCACACAGGGTAAAGTAAGGGATGAGAAATAATTTGGTGAAACATGATCTCACTTGGAAATCAAAAATAAAGAGACCTACTTCGTTTTTATACGATTGAGACTATCTGTAAGGCATTAATCACTAATCATCACGATTCTTTTTTGGGGCAAAACTTAAGAAACCATCGAAATTATTTCGCACAAATTTAAAAACTACCTCAGACGAACATGTTAAAAAGAATATAAAGATGATTCAATCATCAATACAAATAATGACAACAAAACAAATTAACAGTAGTCCCCCAACACTGAAATAAGTATGACAAATCAAAGTAAGTAACTGTCACTTTTCCCTCTTTAGTCAGAAAGAGAGAATGTACCTCCACAAAAATATCAACTCCAAAGTTACCAAGCTTTTGAGTGGGATTCTACACAACATTGAGTATTCCTATAAAAAAAAATTAATTAATAAAAATAAATAGAATAAAAAATGCATTTCCTCTCAAAGCATAAGGCAAACAATGTTTATTGCTGTATCTGAATTAAACTTGCAAAACATATTTTTTCCATGAAAATAAAATTGTACACCATAATATAATGGTGGGATGCATTTCACTATTGTTTCTACACTTAAAGTAAACTTATGCTTGAGAATATACAAGTACAATAAATAACTTGCAAAGCTTCCAGGATGTATATTTGACTTTAAAAAATACTAATATATAATTAAAAAACATTCCCCAAAAAACCTGCCTGCTTTTGGCAAGTTTTATACTGGACTTTCTATAGTCTATACATATATTCTTATCCTTAAAAATAAATTTCCATTCCTTATGTTTACGAGTTGGTTAAAAAGCCTTCATGAGTATTGCTCTTTTGAGGCTTTTTTTTTAAAGTTCTAAATGCGATCTCCAGACCAGACTTCAACCCCAAAGATCTAACTGTGTTGTTGTACTTGTATGTAGTGGATAACACTTTCATTTATATAATACTGTAATTATATTTATATAATAGTGGATAACACTATTTCATTAATAATAATAATAATAATAAACAGCAATGTATCTGTAATTACTGGTTAATCATATATATCATTTTAAACTTAGAAGGTTAATAAAGGTAGCAGTTTGGCTTATGTAATTTCATGTACACCTTATGAAGCTACCTTTCAACTCTTTGATTGCAAAGTATTCTTTATTGTCATTTTAAGAGATATTACGTATAAAAGCCAAATACAACACGTTTGAAGCAAAAATAAACTCATTTATTATCCCAAAGAAATAAAGTCAGTTTTGAAAATGCCCTAAAATACTTTGGCACAAAGCCATTTCTGATTTGATTGGTAATTATACAAGCATGTACACTCACTCACTCACATTCTATTCTTTGGCAGAGTAGTTGTGTTAAAGTTAACATGACATAATTCTGCAGTGTTTTCAACAGTTGAACAGATTCCATTTTTTGGCTGAGTTAAATCAGTAAAATTTGCATAGTCAGGTCCTAAAGCGCACTTCCATTTCCATCTCCAGTCTGTAACACATGCGTCTCACTTCTACATCTTTATTTCCCGCATTCACCATTTCTCCCTTCCTATCCATTGTATTAATTAAGGTAACATATTGTATTATTTAAAGTAACATCATTCTGCATTGTTATTAATGCCTGCCTACAGGTTCCATTCAATTCTGTGTATATTACTGGACATTAGAGAAACATCTTCATATTATTTTTAGACTGTCACCTCTCAAAATTAGACAAGTTCTTTACTTTTCCATTTTTTTTTTCATTTAGTACTGTAAACTTCATTAAAAACAGACAAAATATGCAGGGCCAGGTAAACTGAAGACTGAATGCTTTAAACACAGTGGGGTTCCGAAGTTCAAGAGACTCAAACTTTGTGATTCTGCATAGTCATGATCACCCTTTTTTTATACCAAAAATTTCAAAGTTCGTGATTTTTGACCAAAAATCCACATATTTGTGATTTTGATTTTCTGTATTATTATTATTGTTTATTAGCAACATATTTAGTTTGATTTAATCTGCTTTAATTTTATCCTGTATTTTTCAGATATCGTTTTGAAAAAATAACCTAGTTTTTGGTCTAGTGTGTTTAGTCAAAATGGCTCCAAAATGTAAAGTAGATAGTGTTAGTCAATCTAGTAATAAAAGAACCAAAAATGTCACTGATCTTAAACAATTGTTTTATTAAAAAGACCTCATTAAGAAGATCACTGATAAAGATCCACTGCAAGACAGAGCTTTTAAAGTTTACAATGGAATCCTATCAAGCGCTTCCCTATGAGATGAAAATGAAAGAACTCGAACGTGCAGCAAAGCAAACCACAATAGACAAGTTCTTTAAACCAGTCAGCGGATCACCATCCACCTCTACAGCATCATCATCCAAAGCCTCAACTTCTCAGTAACCCACTTCAACCATTAACTACTGTATTACTGTAACTTCAAAATTAATACATGGTGAGTTTTTATTCTCTTTTATTTTTTATTCTCTGTTAGTTTAGTAGTACTGTACATAATTGTAATATTTTTGTTTTTCTTAGATTGGTATCAATTTTTCTAAGCTCTAGAATGCATTAGCAAAAATTAATGGAAAATGGATTCCGATGTTCGTGATTTCGAAGTTTGAGACAATTTTGGCAGTCCCAATTAATCACGAACTTCGGAACTCCACTGTATAAGGTTCAACATTGGTGTGTCAACTTCCCTGAGGGTAATTTCAGTGACATTACAACCTTGAGTATATGTTTGTTTTGTAAACTTAGAGAAAACCATGAAAAGGAAGTTAAAGTGCTAAAGGAATTGGTAAAAAATCTTGAAGTTCGGGTCGCGGCACTGGAAATCCAACCCAGTGGACAAGACCAGAGTGAAAATCCATCATCAGATATAAACTCTTAAGGTTAAATATTTAGAACAAAGTGTGACCCATTTGGAAAATACTGAGAGTATTCTGGAAAGTAGGACGAAGAAACAAGAATTCAAAGTGGTTAAAAATAAAGGACCCTCAAAACCAAAATACAAAGATTCACAACCCATTATTACCATAAAAAATAGGTTTGACTTGCTGACAAAGGGGAGGAATCCTTTTTAATTAGGGATTCTCTGGTTAGAAATCAAATGGACTTTTTCAGAGCAAAACGTATGACCAAGAGAAAACTTTAATGTTTTCCAGGTGCCAAGAGTCAGACAATAAAAAGGGAATTAGACAACATTAATATCAAGAATAAAATTTACCCCATCATTGTACAGTTGCACTCATTATTCGTAGCCTTGTAGGACACTCTTGAAAACAGATAGTGACACCTGGCATATATTTGTTGCGTGTACTACAAACAGTTTAACATTTTATGAATGAATCTGGAATTTAGCACTGATTGGTTGGTTGACTCCTTGCCAAATGTCTTTAGAACATAATTATTTCCATTCATCACTCTGGTTTACATATTACTAAGGAAACATAAATGAATAATTAAGTATAAATTCAAGAAGGGATATATATATATTAACAAGGAGGATGTCAATGAAGTGAATAAAAAATGGTCTTGTAAAAACTAAAAAAAATCTTCTGATGTGATGACAGCGTTCATGGTATTGGCAAGCCTAAATGAACTAAAGTTTCAATATATAAAAACAGAGCCATTGGTAGGCATTATTGTTCCCTGAGCAAATTCCATGACTTGCACCACCCATCCCCCTGTATTTATTTATCGATTCATTTATTTATTTATTTACATTTAATATTGAACATAGACTTGGTTATTATTTTATATTACCGGATATTAGAGAAACATCTTCATATTATTTTTAGACTGTCACCTCTCAAAATTAGACAAGTTTTTTACTTTTCCATTTTATATTACCGGACAAGCAAAAAAGACAGCAAAAACTTGATATATATAAATACATATATCGGCAATTTATGAATAAAAAAAACAATGTTTTGATGCATATTAAATTTTAATAACATTGTAACATTACCAGATTGATGGGTATCTTTAGGTTTCATATGTCACTGCTTAGAATATCTTCCAATTGGGAAATGGGTGACAGCTGAATGGATACTACTGGTATGGCATTGTTATATCGGGAGCAAATGCTATTTCTAGGTCAGCAAGCAACACTGATATAGTAATAAACAGTCACTGAGAGAAATATTATTTAGAAACGAAGAATGTTTTGAATTGAGACAGCATCATAAATGCATATAATTGTTTTGTATTAAGCTCCATGTCACAACTTAAATGTTAAACCACTGCAGCTGTGACTCTTGGTGGTCTCTTACCTCAAAGGAGGAGGGAATTACAGAAAATAGTTATTACAGTGATTCATATCAATAAACATAGCCATTTAAATGAAGATATCTGACAATTTTGCAAAGGTGTTACACATTCATAATTATCATTGTATTTGAGAGATATTTTATACATGAACACAACAAATTTAATATCTTGTCCAGCCACCATTGTTGTCTATGACTCCTGCAGTTGATGTGGTACAGAAGCAACATAATTATATACCAGCTGTTGATTCCTCCTCAGCACCTCCCACTCACTAAATGAGTGTTGTAAAAGCTGATCTGTTGTTCATTCTTCCACTGGTTCCCACAAATTTACACTATTGGCCCATATATTCTCAATGGGATTCATATCACAACCCTTACTTGGCCAATCCAGAAGGTTGATATTTCTTTGCTCAGAGAACCAGCATGAGACGATCCATGCTGTGTGAATTAGGGACCTGTCTTGCATAAAAATGATTCACTCAGGAAATGGCAGAGCATATGAACACACAGAAGGGAGCATAACCTCTTCAAAAATTTATATATACTGGTCTGCAGTAAACCTCCCTTCTATTTTGGTGAGCTCTCCTACACCATACAGACGAATGCATCTGCACATGTTACAGGTAACATGACCGCTACATGCTTCCTCATAGATGTGATATTGAGTATGTCGAGTATTATTCCTCCTTCAACAATGAAGATGGCCATGTGATGTGGAGGAAAAGGTCTTTTTGTCAGTAAATATCACTCAGCTCCAAACGTTGAGTCCTTTGTTGACATGTTGCTGAGCAAATCAAAGTCTATTTTCTCAATGTTGCTGATTTAACTTCTACTTGATAGCTGGGGTCCAATGGTGTAACCCAGCTTCATGTAGCCGCTGTCTTACTATCATTGCCAAAACATCAAGCTGCAATTGTTCCCTTATGGCAACAGCATTAGTAAAGGAATGGGCTTCAGCAACATCGCAGATCCTCTGATCATCCACAGCAGTTGTCAGTCGAGGTTTCCCTGTTCTGCGGTGATCTTGTAGATTCCCTACCTCTTGCCACCTCTTCAGCCATATATAAAGAGTGTTCCTAGAAATTCCAAGTTCTCTTGCAATTTATGTTGGAGACAGCCTGCTCTCCTTCATGCTGATGATTCTTTCCCTTTCAGCAATTTTCTGGTGGTGATAATCCATCCTGCAGAGTAGTTGCTTCAATGAGATTCAGGAATAGTGTTGTAAGGGTTGTGAAGTTTTTCACAAAATTCAACATTCAAGCAATAAGCTAGGACTAGGATCCCAAGTTCCCTTATTAATGGCTCATCTGTCCTTTGGTCCCATTTGTATTTGCTGTGAGCCAATCCCTTGTATTTTTTTCTCAGTGTTCCTCCGAGTAATTTGTTAAGTTTTCTGGTTCATTCCTTTTAACCAATCCAACAGTGGATTAGTCATTGCAAAGATTTTCAAGTTCTATCTGGTTCTCTGAAGTTTTGTTAGGCAAATATTGTTTAAATCTAAGAATCTAAGTTTTTCTCTCTCCCCAACAGAAATCTAGTTAAATATTAAAAGTGTTATTTAGCTATCAAGTATTTGACAGTAAGTGTTCTGGACACTGCTCCTGGAAGATACAGCATAAATTACTGTTGGAAAGCCTATTAAGGTATTTTATTTGTTAAGGGTATGATTCTTTATCAGAGTTTACTAGACCTTAAAATTGCCCAGAGTGGTTATATATATATATATATATATATATATATATATATATATATATATATATATATATGATGAATTCCACAATTAAAAACGGGAAATGAATGAATGATGTAAATCCACAAGGAAAAAAAAAAATGATTCCAAGGCCTTTCGTATATTCAGAAGTACACCTCGTCAGGGAATGGAGGGGGCAGGCGAGAAGCCCAAAATATATATACAATGGGAAGGAAACAAAAAGATTAGCACATAATTAACAAGACTTAATGAGGCAGATGGAATTTAAACAGGATATTGTCAATTTTATATATTCCCACAATGTTACTGAAATTATTTTAAAAATGGATATATGCACATTCTAGAATATTTCTTTCAATTATATATCTGTTTTTAATGAGTGCTTTAGAACTATCCCACTTGATGCTATGATTACATCTATACATATGGTTAAACAATGCATTAGAATTATTTGCTGTTCTACATGCATATTTATGCTGTTTTACCCCAATATCTAAAGTTTTACCAGTTTGGCCTATATATACTGAGTTACATTTTGTGCACCTGATCTAATACACACAACCAACAACATTATCCAGGCTATTCTTTATTAGGCATGATTTAACGGTATTATTATACTTAAAGACTACACTGATGCCAATTGCTTTAAGGAAAGTGGGGAGATATTGAAAATTAACATGGTAAGGTAGGCTAAGGATATTTTTATGCTCAAATTCCTTTACAGTTACATTATAATACCTATTCTTGGCTTTCCTAAGGCAATTATCTAAAAATAAAATAGGATAACATAATTTAATACCGATATTCATGATATTCATAACTCAGGATCTAAAAATTCAGGACTAACAACTCTCAATGCTCTAAGAAACATAGCAGAGAAAATAGAAGATTTAATCAAGGGATGATGGTCAGAATAAAAATGCACATAAGAGTTATTATTAGTAGGCTTGCAATAAACTTCAAATTTGAACTGATTAGAGCATCTCTGAATTTTTAGATCCAGAAAAGATAAGCTTCCATCATTTTCTTTTTCAACTGTGAACTTAATTAATAATAGATGGAACTAAATTGTTGAGCCTACCAAGAAATAAGTTAACATCCAAATTATTAGGTCAAAGGCATAAAATATTATCTATATACCTGTACCAAACAAGGTTAAAATTAGCAATCGTAGGCAACATTCTGCTTTCAAAAAATTCCATATATAAGTTAGCCAATACAGGTGAAAGGGGATTTCCCATCACCAATCCAAATGACATAGCATAAAGCTTATTATCAAACTGAAATTTACAATCTTTGACGCAAAGCTTAATTAACTCAATAAGAGTGTTGTGTTGCACAGGGAAAGAATATTCAGAGATCTTATCTTTTAAAAAATCAAGTAGGTCATCAACAGGGACTTTTGTGAATAATGAGCATACATCAAAACTTACCAGTTTGAAATTAGGGTCATTAGGAAACTTCAGTTTGTCAATAAGATCCATGCTATTTACAATATGTGACTTGGAAATAGAGCCAACTAATGGCATTAACAAGCTAACTAACCATCTAGATAGCTTATAGATTACGGAGCCTACTGAGCTAGCAATAGGCCTCATGGGACTATTAACTTTGTGTGTTTTAACTAAACTGTACAAATATGGTAGTGATGGATTGATACTAAGAAACTGCTGCAAAAGCCCATTATAGTTTTTTTTTAATATTTCTCTTAATTTTCTGTTAAACATTTTATTAATTTCCTCCAGTGGGTCTCTGTTTAGAGGTTTGTACGTGTCATGGTCACTCAATAAAGTATTCATCTATTCAATGTAACTGTTTTTGTCCATGATGACAATAGAATTAGATTTGTCCGTTTTAGGAATATGTAATGAATCGTTATTTTTATATAATTACAGTGGAGTTCCGAAGTTCGTGATTAATTGGGACCACCAAAATCATCTCGAACTTCGAAATCACGAACATCAGAATCCATTTTCCATTAGTTTTTGCTAATGCGTTCCAGAGCTTAGAAAAATTGATACCAATCTAAGAAAAAACAAAAATATTACAATTATGTACAGTACTACTAAACTAACAGAGAATAAAAAATAACAGAGAATAAAAAATAAGAGAGAATAAAAAATAAAAAATAAGAGATAATAAAAAATAAGAGATAATAAAATCTCACCATGTTCTTTTATTACTAGATTGACTAACACTATCTACTTTACGTTTTGGAGCCATTTTGACTAAACACACTAGACCAAAAACTAGGTTATTTTTTCAAAACGATATCTGAAAAATACAGGATAAAATTAAAGCAGATTAAATCAAACTAAATATGTTGCTAATAAACAATAATAATAATACAGAAAATCAAAATCACAAATATGCGGATTTTCGGTCAAAACTCACAAACTTTGAAATTTTTGGTATAAAAAAGGGTGATCACGACTATGCGGAATCACAAAGTTTGAGTCTCTCAAACTTCGGAATCCCACTGTATATAATATATAATTATATATACATATATAATTTCAATAAGTATGGGAATGTATAAAATTTGACAATATCCTGTTTAAATTCCTTCTACCTCTCATTAAGTCTTGTTAATTATGTGCTAATCTTTTTGTTTCCACCCCACTGTGTATATATTTTGGGCTTCTTGTTTGCCTCCTCCATTCCCTGATGAGATGTACTTCTGAATACACGAAAGGCCTTGGAATCATTTTTCTTTTTCCTTGTGGGTTTACATCATATATATATATTAGTGGTGGACTGGATATCCACATCCGCACTTCTGCCCACGGATGTTATGCGGATATTACCTCTAATAAATTATGCAATTTACAATTAAATTAGCTTATAAGGCCCAGTCATGCACATTTCATCTAAAGTATTAATTATAATGAACAAATATATAAACCTCAGAATATAAATACCTGTAACACAGAAAATTGAATGAAACAAGTGAATGAAACTTGTTTCATTCAATTTTCTGTGGCTGAAACTCTTGAGAAAGTTATTATTTTTATCATAATGAAAACATTAACCACTTGACCAACTTATTTATTTCCCAGAAGATGAAAAAAAATGAACTGTTTTTTATGTAATATTTTTACTGCCTTTATTGTGCTGAAGAGGAAAATAATATTTATTGACTTATTTTTTTTATTTTGAAGAAGTTATAAACAAATAATTTTTCTTTAAAAATTTTGCCCCGAGTTAATACGTTCCTTTTGAAAAACAAAATAATTTTTTTTTACATTTTGGAATAAAATAACTCCTTTTAAAACAACTTCAAACTATATAAAAAGACAAGTAAAAGAAAATTAGCATTATAATCTAAGAAAAATCATACTTTGAATGGTAATCTTGAAAGCATGGAGCAACGCATAGGCCTACATTGCAATCTCTGCAGTAATATCTCTATTCACAACAAATTTTTTTTCCATGTTCATTCTTTTTCCATGCACAAACTGCGCATGTCCTTGTTGAATTTGCTTTCTTTTCTGTTGCCAGAATAAAATCTGGAAAGTGACACTGAGAGTCGAAGTGGTGTTGCACTAGTGAGTGCCTGGTTGACCCCTTGACTTTGTAGAAGGTGCTCATATTTTGCAAACAACATGTCAATCAGCTCCATTCTGTAGTCTAAAGGCGTCTTGTTCTGTCCAGTTTGTTTGAATAGAATAAATGAATTCCACACTGCTAATTCTAAGAGATGAAAAACCAATTTGCGGTAATACTACTTTCCTCATGATGGGGTAGCTTGAAAGTGACTGATCAACCCGATCAATCACTATTGTCTAATAAACTTTCTTCATTGCTATCATAATTCATTTTGAAACAACTAAAATTTCAAAGGACTAAAAATATCTTGTATGAAAAAAATCCATCGGGACACAATGCCAGACATGCCTCCTCACTCAGATGACTGTACACTGTACAGTACTAACGAAGTGAAATTAGATCCAATAATATTTAATATTTTTCATAAACCACGCCCAGATGCAGAGCTAAGTGTCAAAACAACAAATGAGAATGAATAAACAAGATAAATCAGTCAAATTTCCACAATACACGCAATTAAGAACGTGCCCGAATATACTCGGCAGTGATGGGCATCGATACATGAAAATTGCTAAAGCGATACCGATACATCGATACATGAAGAACGTCTTAGGCGATACCGATACGCCGATACTTTCTAGATGTCTTAAGCAATACCGATACCGATACATGCATCGCAGGTACATTTTTATAATTATTCATTTAATATGTAGGTATTAGATATTATTGTTTATACTAGTAATTTGTACGCACTGTAAGTAAAATCAACGACATTTTAATGGGTTTTATAGATGTAAATAAAAACAATTGCTTTATTTAATGAAAGTATGTTTTAATTTTGTAGGATACATGAATGACTGAAAATATTACACTAACAATTAAAAGTAATTACTATTACCCTTCAAAAATACCAGCTGGCTAAACATCTGGTCAGACAGTCTATTCCTTTTTGGAGCGTGAATGTGACCAGCCAAACTAAACAACTGTTCTATAGGAGCAGAGGATGGTAGTGGTGTGTTATCTATTTAAATATTTAAAAATTCTTATTAATGTATCGATGTATCGAAGTATCGATTTTTTTCGATACATTTAAGAAAATTGACCTTAGCGATACCGATAAATCGATACTTTTGTCAAGTAGCTAAAGCGATACCGATACAAAAGTATCGATCGATACGTATCGGCGATACATGTATCTAGATACTGCCCATCACTAATACTCGGCTAAATTTTTTAGCGTTTGCATGCGAATTCATTAAATGGTTAATATTAATTTTAATTCTTATGCACTGCCTGCCATAATAGTAATATCACGAAGTTTGAAAAATTCTGTCATATATTCATAATTCTATATTATATTGATAGATTAACTAAATATCCGCATCTGCAGATGTTGAAAAACTGACATCCAGTCCACCACAAATTTTTTTTTTCCTAATCAAATTTTTTCCCAAACCTTCCCAAAACTTTTAATAAAAACTAACTAACAACAACTTCAAATGAAAGGCTAATATTCATGAGTAAATGAACACTTACCGCAATTTAAAGTATCTTCATCAAACTGCAGACTCGAATTGCTAATACTTATGAGAAGTTGCAGAGGATTCTGTCCAGGAGGAAAACATGGTGGACTAAGTTTTTTAAACTATTTTGTTTTTCTTTAACCCTAATCAGGAACCTCCAATTTATTTACATTGTTGGAACCATGGGATCTATTTGACCCCAGACCTAAAATTTTACAAAATGGTACTATAAAAAGTCTGTAATGAAATAATTGCATAAATGAAACACCGTATTTGACATTTAAGAACTTTTAGTGAACAGTATCATCTCTCTCACTGTTTTGACCCCATCGTTCATGATAAGGGTTAAAATCGTATTTTAGGCTTCTTTATTCAGCTTTAAAACAAAGTGAATTTTATACTTTTTTTTTAATTTGGAACATTTTCCTACACTAATACATTTTAAATTTAAATTTACGCACCTCTTTATTTTGCCACTTTTCAATCATTAAAACGTGACTTTGCATTTTGGGTTGTTAAGTTAAGTTAGACTAAATATGCTTTAATTACAAAGCAATTGTACTTTTATTTATATATTAGTGATGGGACGATACCAAAATTTTTAACGATTCCGATTCCGATACCACTAAAAAGTCTCGATTCCGATACGATTCTCAATTCCGATTCTCAACATTTTTAAATATAATTCTATACTTGTTTTTCTGGAAATTGTCATATTTTACTCTGGTAAGATTAACTATTTACATTATGAGTATGGTAATATAAATTATAAATTATAATAGATTGGTTTAAAAATAAAAATCAACTAAGTTGTAACAATTCATTTTAATCTTCTTGATTACACATCATGGATATACATGTTTTAATGTATAGCTACAATATAATAAAAATAAAATTTGTTATCCTCTTTCATTTAAATTTTAGTTTACATTGCAAAACTGGTTCAATTAAAAGTTAAAGAATCGCTTTAAGAATCGGAAATCATGGTACAATTCTCTTGATTCCGATTCCGATTCCTGAAAAATGCTCGATTCTTCCGATTCTCGATTCCGATTAATCATCCCATCACTATTATATATATATATTAGGGTGGTCCAAATCCATAGGGGGAAATTTCAAAATTGTCTTAGATAGTCTCCACAAGTGTGGTTTTTGTCCATTTAGTGTCCACATGGTCTGTGCAAAATTGCAGCGTGATTGGTGAATATTCAGAGGTAGCCCCACTCTGAATATATATATTATATAATGTACTTTTTCTTCCGTAGGTCCGATGGCTCAAACTCGATCAATTCCAAAAGTTTGGCTTCTAGGGATGGCAACTGGAACTTTATCCACGTCAAGGCTCCCTACATGCCTTGACGCCCTCCTCTTGGGGCAATACCACCACATCAATCAAAAGCAAACCACCTCCGACAGTCTGAACCAGGCATGCCAGAGGGTGATTGAAGTCTGGACCCGAGCGCGGATCCCAACTCAACGGATCGACTCCTGTGTCCGTAAGCTTTCAAAGCTTTTAGACCACTACAAAACACTCAAGAAGCACAGGACCAGGCAACGTGCCAGCGATAGAATGAATGAAGACATCTTCAAAGCGGACATCCAGGAACTGTTTGACATCGCAACCAGTGATGCCATGAGCACAATCGTCAACGTTGAGGACCGAAATTTCCTGTCCATGCAGCGCAAGGACGTCAATTCTTGCAGCATGGCTGGCATTGATAAGGAAACGACTACACAAGAGGACAGAAAGCGATCCAGAATGGAGAAGGAAGCCAAGAGGAAGGCAAGGCATGAAGCAACACAGAAAGATTTGGAAGAAGCAGGAGTGTCATCAAGTGATCTTTCCTCTTCTTCTTCTTCTTCTTCCCTTTTTTTGCAAGACGACGACGACTATAGACCATCGGTTCCGATTCCTTCTTCGTCTGAAGCTCCGGCACCAAAGCGTCCCAAGAACAAGGTTACGAACATTTTCCAATCTCCAGAAGTCATTGGAGCAATGGATCGCACCAATCTTTCTGACCAGAATGCTGTTTTCGTAACTGGAGCTGTATTACAGGCCACGGGGCATGATCTGTCTGGGATGACGTGCTCTCGGAGCTCTATTCATCGCTACAGAGAAAGTGGGCGGGAACAGGCAGCTCGAGAAGACCTAGAATCATTCTCTCTAGAAGACCCTGTCCTTCTCCATTAGGACGGAAAGCTTCTCCCCGGCATTGAAGGGAAGAAGACGAATGTGCATCGGATAGCAATCCTTATAACATTCAATGGACAGGAAAAGCTGCTTGGTGTCCCAAAGATGAAACAAGGAACTGGAGAAGCACAGGCCCAGGCATGCCTTCAAACTATGAAATTATGGAACGTGGAACAGCATGCGAGAGGTCTCGTCTTCGATACCACTGCGTCAAACACGGGTTTACATCGCGGAGCCTGTGTCAGGATTGAAGAAGCATTGGGTCACGAGCTAGTTTGGATCGGTTGTCAACATCATATACTTGAAGTCGTACTTGCTGATGTCTTTGCCTCAATATTTGGCTCAACAGGAAGTCCTGAAACAGGCCTTTTTAAGCGATTTCAAAAGGAATGGCCATCTCTCTCCCACGAAGCATTTGTCTCAGCATCGGACAGCTTGTTCGAGAACCCTCAACTCCAAGAGATGAGAAAAGAGATGCTCACTTACTTACCTAACGCTCTTCAGGCAAGCCAACCTCGTGACGACTACAAGGAGTTCCTTGAACTATCTTTGCTCTTCCTGGGGGGAAAGACTGGTGGTCAACTCTTTATCCGAGCTCCGGGTCCCATGCACCATGCGAGATGGATGGCGAAGGCGATTTATGCGCTCAAAATCTACCTCTTTCACTATCAATTCAAGCTCACAGCACGCGAAGAACGAAACGTGACTCAGCTGGCTTTATTTGTCAGTCTGATTTACGTCAAGTACTGGCATGAAGCGCCAATGGGGGGACAAGCTCCTCTCAATGATCTCAAAATACTGCATCTTCTGGAAAAATATCCACACGGAGGAGCTGCACAAGCGGCGAAGACAGCTCTAAGACGCCACCTGTGGTACTTGTCGGAGCATCTGATTGGACTGGCCTTCTTCGATAATAGGATCGATCCTGATACCAAAAGGAGAATGGTTCAACACCTCCAACATCCCCAAAAGAATGGCTGCCCCCGACGAATCGACATGGTGGAAGCTGGTGTTGAAAATGATGTGGCATCCTTCGTCACGAAAAGGACATTGACCCTCTTTGATGCCTTGAAAGTTGGAGGTAAGGAGGAAGCGCGCCAGTTACTTCAAAAAGATCCACGGGAATGGCCAAATGACAAGAACTACAGGGAACTTAGAGATCGCTCCTTAAAGATGAAAGTCGTCAATGATGCTGCCGAGCGAGGTATTGCTCTCGCACAACGCTACAATGACAATTTGACACGAAACGAGGACCAGAAGCAGTACCTCCTACAACTCGTAGCCGCCCACCGAAAACAGATACCAATACCATCCAAGGCAACTCTGATGCAGAAGAAATAATGAAGATACACCCATTATCATGTCCTATTGTCTTACTGTTTTCTTTCATATTCTTTGAGAACCAAAAAAAATTTAGTTATTCAGTTGTCTATATATTTTCCCAAATTTTCAAAAAGGGGGCAAGTGGGGCGACCCCTAAATATTAACCGA
>JAJOZX010005761.1:67500-187500 GCA_023014485.1 Bathynomus jamesi
TCCTTTTACATAGGTCAGACGGGAAAGGATTTGCAAACGCGTGTAAAACAGCATCAATATTCCGTTAGAACGGGACAGTTGTCCAGTGCCCTTTTGTCCATTTGTCAGAGTTATCCCATTGTATTGATTGGAATAATGTTTCAGTTTTGTTTCACTCTAGCAACATTGTTAATAGAAATATTCTTGAGTCGGCTATAATTCAACTTACAAATAACCTTAACATGAGTAAAGGTCTGTTTCAACTCGATCCCGTTGCTCTGAATTCCTTCAGAATGGATTTAAATAAAAAGGGCAGGTTGTTAAATCTTTGGTAAAAAATTTGTTTTTGTCTTTTGTTTCTCTTACAATTTTATTTTTCAATTTTTTGCTGTATGCGTGTATGTGTATGTATGTATGTGTATGTGAGTATGTGTGTGGTCATTGCAGTTAAATGTGTTTGTATGTATATGTGTGTATATGTATGTATGTATGTGTATATGTATGTATGTATGTATGCAGTTAAATGTGTATATATATGTATATATATATATGTGTATGTACCTTACCTTACCTTACAACCTCACAAAGGTTCTGCACGATGATTTCTCATTTCGCGATGGTCAAGCTTGTATGTATTATATATATATATGTGTGTGTGTGTGTGTGTGTGTGTTTGTATATATGTGTGTATATGTATATATATTTGGTTATGCGGGTATACATGGGTACGTGTATTATTTGTAATTTTTTCAATTTATATTTATTTTTATTTCTTTATTCTTTTGCGACCTACCGTTTTTTCAGACAATAATTATAAAAACAAATATATCACTAAGGCACTATTTGGTAATTAATTTTTTCTCAATTTATATTTATATTTCTTTTTATTTCTTTATTCTTTTGTGATCTGTTTCATAAACTATAAATGTTGGCTCCTCCCACAATTTTTTCTATGCTTACTATATATATGTATATATATATATATATATATATATATATATATATATATATATATATATATATATATATATATATATGAATATGTATGTATGTATGTTTATTTTTGTAACCTATATATTGCCTTGATCTGTCCTTTCACTCCAGTGTTCCTGAGGATGTCATTAGACGAAAGCGCTTGAGCACCCGTTTGTTTCTTTTTTCCTTCGTGGTTTTATTCATCATATATATATATATATATATATATATATATATATATATATATATATATATTTTTTTTTATTGGGGTTGTTTAACCTCCTTCGCTTTACATGGGATCAACGGGTTGCTACATAATCCAACTACTACCCAGACCCAATGTCACTTAACTTCGCTGATCTCCGGGAAGTGGTGTTACAACATTGGCCACAACGTAGCCCATATATATATATATATATATATATATGATGAATAAAACCACGAAGGAAAAAAGAAACACAAAGGGGTGCTCAAGCGCTTTCGTCTAATGACATCCTCAGGAACACTGTTCCTGAGGATGTCATTAGACGAAAGCGCTTGAGCACCCCTTTGTGTTTCTTTTTTCCTTCGTGGTTTTATTCATCATAAATACTTTTCACGTGTCACTTTCGTGAAATAATTTTTCATATATATATATATATATATGGGAGTGAACTCAGAATGGTTCCCTGAGGTTTTTTATGATACACACAGACCATGCATGGAACAAGGAACTCTTCTGGGAAAATCAAATCCACTACAGTATAGTCCAAATAAGTAATGGTAAATGACAAACACTATAGTTTTTCTTTTTCATGATGTTTGCCTGATGTGGGCAACACAAAAACATTAAGTTCACCAAAGATGACGAATCGAATAACACCCTACCCTTCTTAGATATAACAATAACAAAACAAAACAGCAAATTCAGCACCTCCATATATCAAAAACCTACATACATAGGCCTAGGTACCAATTACCTAAGCCACACCCCTTCACCATATAAAATTAATATCATTCAAATCTTAATCCACCACACCTATTAACTTTGCTCTTTGTACTTATCCTTCCACAACAAAATAGAACTCATTCATAAGAAAATGAAAAACTATAGTGTTTGTCATTTACCATTACTTATTTGGACTATAGTGGATTTAATTTTCCCAGAAGAGTTCCTTGTTCCATCCACGGTCTGGTGTGTATATATATATATATATATATATATATATATATACAGGGTGTCCCAAAAAAAGCTATATACTCTTTATAGCATCATATATTTTATACAGTAATTTAAAAAAAATATATATATATTGTTAGAGCAATTGCCAATTAAAAGTAAATTAGTAATCTAAGTGATCAAAATGTTATAGCGAGTTGTTTGCATATAAAATTTAATTAACTACGCCAAGTGCTCAAAATGTTCTCTGGTGGCATGAATGCACTTTTGAATGCGTTGACTGATTCGCAGACATGGACTAATGTGGATGGTCCCGCACTTTTCCCTAATTGCATCCTTAAGGTGTTCGAGTGTTGCAGGTCTTGTACCATAAACTGCATCCATCAGGTAGCATGACTCCAGATTTGAAAAAATTTACTGGAGCACAGCTCTGAATTTACTTTTTTTCCCCTTACACCACTAGATAGGTTAATGATAGTAAACTCTTGAATTGACGACATACCAATTACAAATTGTTTTAGCTAAACATAATAATACAATAATGTACAGTTTATAACTCACCTTAAGTTTATTTATTCATTGCAGCAGCAACAGTGGACGATGTTAGACCTTGCATGTAGGCATTTGTTGTGAATTTACCGCCATGTATGCTTGGCCACTGATCAATGGCTTTCTGTGTGATCATTACAGCAGATCTAGTGCCTGGAGCTGGACCCTCCTTCACAATTCTGCACAGCTTAGTCAAATGAGATGGCTTAATGGATCCTTTGTGTTCAACAATGTAACCAAGAATGGAGAATGTTCCTTCAGCTGGTGCTTCACTCCAGGCAGTTGATCCATCTTTATCAAAATGCTTTAATCTCTCTGATTCCTTTCCACAGCTGTTCTATATATTCTGTCAGCCAATTTATCACTGAGTCTTTTGTAAAACTACTTTCAGATCTGGTTCTGGATGGTCTAGCAACTTCAGCAACCTGGTAGTAATCAGAACGTTTCTTGATGTATTTGTAAACTTCATTTAGGATGTAATCCTCAGCTGTTAGTTCCTTTTGCTGCCCTGTGGTATCGTGCTTAAATTCAGAAACTACATCATTTGCATTTCCTCCATTAGCTAATTTGGAAATTGTTTCCATCACTCTTAACATAACAGTTTTCCCTCCTTCTTTATAAAATATATTTTCTACAAATTCTGCACTAACTGTGGTTTTTTGAGCTACTTGCAACATAATCTTTGTTACATAGGAAATCAATACATAGAACTTGGCACTAATTTCTTTCTCTTGTGGATGATAAAAAAAAACAATTTTCCACAAATCTGTCAAATTGATCAAATTCGTAATTAACCATGCGAGTATCAGATTTGAGTTTTGGTCTCTTAAAACCAATGATATTGTCAAGAACCATATTGGTATAGTCAAGGCCTGATCTCAGATTTGAAGTGTGATTCTGAATAAAGTCTAAAAGCTCACTTAGTTTACAAATTTTCTTCAATGCATCAACGTGGGCTCTGTTCATAAGATGCATTAAGTCCCATCGAAATTTGAAATTTTCTCCAAACAACTTTTTCATTTCGTTTTTAAATGGCTCGTTGTCCTTACAAAAAGCCCCATCTCCAACCATTCCAGATACCTTGGATTTAATTGCTTCTTCAGATAGTTTCAAGTGATTAGGAGACTTCAACACATCAAAAACTTCATTGGCCAAATAAACTCCTAATTTGCGTTTAGTAGTGTTCCGAGAAGATGTTTTCATCACTTCATAAACAGCAGCTCTTTGATGATGCTGAAGTTTAATTAAATGTCTCTTCAGGTGGGTTTTCAGATTTCTAAACCATCTCTCTTGATTTTCTCCTTGTTTGCATACATAGGTTAAATCTTTAACATTGAAGTAACCTTTTATGTTAGAATGTTTGTCTGAAGCACATGCTTTGGGGTCTGTGCAAGCTATGCAATATAATGTAAACATTTTATCATCAGAAGCATCATCAATATCTTCTTGATTATCATCATCATCATCCTCAACAGCTATATCTACATCAGGCATATTAGTGTCACTATTTGCAATGTTTTCCATTATATCACTTGGTACTGAAAATGAATCATCAGCATGCCCTAGATCCTCCTTTTCCACCAATTTGAATGTAGATTTGATCAAATCATTGTTCAGGATTTCTTGTATTGATTTACACTTGCTTAAATGGGCTATGGAAATGTCAAATTTGTTGCTTTTTGCTTTATTAGATTTGGATGCAACACTTGAACTTGAAGGCATATTTTGACTCTTCTCTTTATTAACCACAACAGCTTGGTGAGTTTCTTTTGTTAGGCGCAAAATTGCATTCAATGTCTTCTGGATTTGGGAATTTTCAAATTCCTCTAAAGCAGTTTTGTTAGTCTGATGCGCAGATTCCTCACTTACCTTTTGTTTCTTAGGTGGAGGAGAAGCACTTTCTTCAGTCTGTGAAACATCTAGTGAAAAAGTTTCATTTTCTAGATTAGCAGTTGATGAAGTTGGTTAATTTTTCTGAGGTCTAGCACTAGCACATTTTGTGAACAAACTAAATGACTGCTTTGCCGTATCTCTTTGCTGCACTTCATCCTGGTATTTCTTTACTGCAATATCTAAGCTGTGGGCCCAAACTCTGGGACCTCTTGTATTGTAACAAATATTTTTTTTGGAATTAAAATGTTCCTCCCAGTTTTGCTTCTTTGAATATTTGTTCTTGCATTGACCACAAAAGTAACCCCTTTTAACACCCTCACTTTTCTCTCCAACTTCATCAATATTAGGATCCATTATTGATTATTGACTACCTGAAAAAATACAAAATAAGTAAAAGTTAGTAAATATAGTATGGTAAAAGTGAGTAAAAGTAAGTAAATATAGTACAATGAAAGTAAGTAAAAGTAAGTGCTTTAAACTTAGTAAAAGTAAGGAAGAGTAAGTAAAAGTAGGTAAGTTAAAGTAAGTAAAAGTAAGTTTAAACTTAACTAAACTTTTCAATTCTAGAGTCATGGTGGATTACTTAAAACCGCACAAGTAATTATCTGGCCAATTTATCAAACCTGGCCGAGATCAATGGAACATAGTCCAATCCTGATAATTTTATATTAAAAAAATATATGTTTTAATAAAATTTTAATTATCAAAACATTGAAGCTTAACAAAAAATAAAAATAATTGTTAAATATGGAATTACCAACTAAACTTAAAATAACTAAATTTGTAATTTAAAAAAATTGGTTTGTACAAGAACGTATACGCAAAAAAATTGCATAACATCTAGCAGATGAACAAAACCCAAGCCCAAATTTACTTTTTCTCATGGTCAAATTTACTGGAGCAATGCTCCCAAGATCCCAGGAATCTGGAGTCATGTCAGGTAGCCCCACAAGTAAAAATCAAGTGGAGTCAAGTCCGGTGAATGTGGAGGATACTCAATGCTTCCTCTTCGTCCTATCCAATGGTTAGGCAACGTTTCATCGAGGTACCTTCTGACATCACAATGATAATGAGAGGGGGGCTCCATCTTGTTGAAAGTAAAAGTCGTCATTTCCAAACAACTTCCTAACTGCAGGTATAATTTCTGTCCGCAGCATGTCGAGATATGCGGCACTGGTAACTGTCCCATTAAAGAAAAATGGTCCAACCAAACCCCTGGATGATAAACCACACCATGCTGTTAATCCTGGTAAATTAACATGTTTATCCACATAAACGTGTGGATTATCAAGTGACCAGTACCTGCAGTTGTGTCGATTTACTGTGCCATTCAGCTTGAAGGTAGCTTCATCAGACCACATGATTTTGTTGTATTGAAAGCGCATTCATGCCGCCGGAGAACATTTTGAGCACTTGGCGTAGTTAATTAAATTTTATATGCAAACAACTCACTATAACATTTTGATCACTTAGATTACTAATTTACCTTTCATTGGCAATTGCTATAACAATATATTGTTTGGTTTTTTTTTAAATTATAAAATATATGATGCTATAAAGAGTATATAGTTTTTTTTGGGACACCCTGTATATATAATGAACAATCATGATTTTTCATGATGAAAAAATTGCCCCCACCAAGGTTTGAACACACTTATCCCATTGCAGTGTAGTGGCTAGTACACTCACCTTCTACTCAAGAGGTGGTGGGTTTGAACCCTGGTGGAGACATTTATTTATTTATTTATTTATGTGAAAAAACTAGGTAAATAAATAGGTAAATAAATAGTGAGAGCCCTTGTCAATTGGTAATTGCATTACCAATTGAGAAGGGCTCGTGAGGAGCCTAAACTGTATTGGTGTTAAGAAATAAAAATTTACGTCTTCCTGAAGAGTGGTTTCCTTCTTCATACTTTGTTACAGCAGTATGTTATTTTACATTACACACACACACACACACACACACACACACACATATATATATATATATATATATATATATATATATATATATATATATATATATATATATATTAGGGTGTCACTTAATTGTATGGTAAGAATTGAACTATCAAGAAGTTTTGGTCTGACCCTCTAGAAATGTGACATTGCATGTAAAAATGCTGATTATCAAGTTTAATGAGAAAATATTAATATTTAGAGGTCAGTGAAGGACATTAAAATTTTGATGATGTGTTGTTACTTGTCCTAAATTGAAATGTGCTTCCTTTCTATGCCTCACCCCAGTATCATTTCAGTCGCCTTAATGGTTGGATATGTTCGCATTAGTGTGTGTTATTTTAGTCTTAATAGTAGCATGTGTGTGTATTAGTGTTTTTTATTGCATAATAACACTTATTTTTTATTTTCAGGTGTAAATTTATGTAGCAAAATACATTTATTATCTAATGATGGAGACTCGAAAGATATCTAAGGTTTACTTGATTGACAAGTGTGAGAATGATATTAGAGGTGGTAAATTGCCAATTGAAAAAATTGAGGAGTTTTGGAATTGTGCCCGAATTCCAACTCAACACAAACAGGACACTATCAGAATACTGGAAAAACTCCTCACGATGGAAAGCATTGAAGAAAAATGCATCTTGCAAGAGAGAAATACAGGCTAAGAATGAGAGCATGTTCAAGGACTGTTTCCACGACCTCTTTGATATCATTCATACAAATGTCCTCAACATAATCAAAATGGAGGAAGATAATCAGTTTCTCATTGCTCAGTGTGAAAAAGGCCATTGTGGAACAATGTCTTCTGTTGATATTGTGCTACATCAGAAGGAGGCAAAGAAGGAGAAATGTGTGTTGAGTGAACAAAGTCAAAAGCGAAAGGCAGAACAAAGCAAAGATTCATTGTTGGATTCTGTTACACTAGAGAGCAGCAGTTCATCGACGTTTGAGGAAGAGGAATTAGAACCTGAAGCTGTTCCTGGAACAAGTAGGCAGAAACCCCCTTTCAAGTGGGGAAGAAAAGAAGTCATCACGTCTGGTCTCACAGCAGTTCTACATTAGCTACAGATGTCCAACTTTTTAAGAGATTTCAAGGAAAGTGGGACGACATTGATCCAAAGCGGTATGAAGACTCCACCACTGATGAAATTGCCACTTCTGCTGTCACTGATGTAAAACAAAGTCTCATTAGCTTCTCTAAATCTGCAATGACTACAAAAATCCTGCGAGATGACTATAAGGAGCTACTTGAACTGGCATGTCTGTTTCTTGGTGCTGTCTCTAATCATGGTGTAGTTTTTCCATGCTCCAGAGCAATGCATCAGGCACGATGGATGTCAAAGGCAATCTATTCCTTAAAGATTTGGATGTTTAGATCACAATTTAAGTTAACAAACCATGAGGAAAGAGGACTTCGCGACTTTTGCATTTTTATTGTATGCATCTATGTGAAAGTTTGGACCATGTGCCCTTGCGCCATTAATGCTCCCCAAAATGACCTTCATCTCCTACAGTCACTAATAAAGTATTCAAACATCCATCCACGCATTGCCATGGTAACTTCACAGAAGATGGCAGCTCATTTATGGTATTTGTCTGAAGAGCTGATGGATCTTGCTTTTATCAATGATGATATCCTCCCTGATATAAAAAATCACATGGTCATATCTATGACTAGTGTTGATGGACAAGAGGACCCTCCAAAGCGTGTGGTTGTTGACCTGGATACTGCGAAAAAAAAAAGCTTGGAAAACTTTGTAACAAAAAACACAAAATCAATGTTCACGAAGCTCAACCTCCCAGATGAATTCCTGGAGAAAACTTCTGAGCAATGGGAAGAGGATACATACCCATTACCAGACTGCGAAAGAGACTGTAAAAACTAACTGTAACAAATGACTTCACTGAATACTTCGAAGCCGTTGAGCGACCTCTAAATATTAAAATATCTCAATAAAACTTTGTACAGTGTTTTTACATCATATGGCATACTTTGATGGGGTCAGAGCACGGAAACTTAAAAGTTGAAAAATAAGTGACACCCTAATCTATAATTATATATATATATATATATATATATATATATATATATATATATATATATATATATATATATATATATATATATATATATATATACAGGGTGGGCCGTAAGTTTCCATACATAGGAAAAATAAACATTTTTTTATGGACAACCATTTTTATTTATATAATATGCTCTACATGGTTGCCATTGTTTTGAAAACACATTTCAATACGTGTTCCCCACTGTTGATGAACACGCATTAGCACAGTTGACGTTATGTCTTGTAATGGCGTTGGTGATACGTTCCTTTAGATGATTTATGTCTCGTATCTTTTCCTGATACACCATGGCCTTCAAGTGCCCCCAAAGATAGAAATCAAGGGGGGTGAGATCTGGGGATCTGGGAGGCCACTCCACAGGACCACGCCGACCAATCCAAGCATCCGGAAACTACTGATCCAAATACCGACGCACGTGAAGACCATAATGAGGTGGAGCTCCATCTTGCTGGAAGTAAACTGGGAAGTTACCTTCCTCGTTTAGCAGGGATGGGAAAATCTCTTCTTGCAACATGTTAAGATACCTTTCGGCATTAAGATTTCCACTGACAAAAATTGGTCCAATAATTCTGTCACCCCATATCCCGGCCCACACCATCACTTTACCGGCACCTTGCATCTTCGTCGGACTCAGCCAGTTAGGGTTAGCATTACTCCAATAACGTATGTTTTGCCGATTAACCTCTCCATTGACGTAAAAATTTGCTTCATCAGTAAACAAGATCTTACAAACGCATATTCTTAGGGTATCTGAAACATAAAAACAAACGTTTAAATTTTCCTATGTATGGAAACTTACGGCCCACCCTGTATATATATATATATATATATATATATATATATATATATATACGGTATATATTTTTTTTTAATTTTTAACAATAAACTTAGTACTTTGCACTTTTATTTAGTCTTCATCTATTATTGGTTTTATAAATGTGCCATACTAATAATGAAAATATACTCATCTTTGTAAACTTTTATATTTGTAAATAAAACATTAAAAGTGAAATTGAAATAAAGTAGTGTAATTTAAAAGTAATTTTACTATGAATTAATTACTTCAATCTATGACTGAACTGATACTACTAAATTTGCATTTTGTCGCATGAACCAAATGCTATTTATTTCTTTTTGTACTAACCTGTAATGTCCAGAGCCACACTTGGAGCACTATCTCTGGTGTGAGGCACGTTTCTTCCACTGCTTCAATGCATTTGCGAAATTTGGTATTCTCCAACTGTGACTTAACAGAGCCGAGCAAAGAACCAAGCAGCAAAAACGAATGTTCAACCACGACATCTGTTAAGTGGGCTAAATATATAAAAGCTTCTACATGGGCAAATCTAGTTTAGAAACATTCAATGAGTAGTCAGCCCAAGTGCTACTTTTGCATATGATGGTTAATGTTTTTGAGTCAACAAACTTTATTAATGAAGAGAGTTTACAATTACTTCTTGACAGTTAAACTAATCAAACCTAAAGAAATAATGCTCAGTATACTCTACAAACAGTGAAACTAAATTTTTATTTTCTAATTGCAGTAACATTTTTAAAATTAATTTGGCATTTTCCTCTGAATGACATTTACCTTCCATTAAGGAAGGTAAATGTCATTCAGAGGAAAATGCAAAAAAAAAAAAAAAAAAAAGTGATAAAAAGTGTCAAAGTAACTATGAAGTATGAATTTCACACACTTTCATTTAAAAGAGAAAACAATTGAAAATTATAAATCCCTTACATTAATAACCAGAAGTTAATACACTACTGCACCTGGGTCAGGTGAAACAATATTTGTTTCTTGGTCTGGTCCATACAAAGGCGTGTGAAATGAGTCTGTTACACATCTCTCATAAGGCTGCATTTCGCAGCAAACCATGATCACATGTTGTATAAGGGGAAGGTTGGGCTTAATAAGGCTGAAGTGCTCACTTACTAAGGCACTCAAAACTTTAAGGGACTGTAGCTGAACCTGAAAGAAAATTATTTGCATGGGACCCTCAAAAACAACTTTATAATTTTATGACAATAAATTACAAAATGTAAATGAGATTACAATCCATTCAGAACCCTTAGGGTAATAATAATAATGGCAATACCTAATAATAATAATAATATTATGGCAAACACATCACAGTCATCACTTCCCTTCCATTATATCTCAAAAAATAAATACCTGAATGTAAATTCCTTGGACACTCTCTCTCTTTTGCAGGAGAAGCGAATCCAAGCATCGCTGGACGATCCACGACACCATCGTTCCTCCATCACCACCATTGTCACTGCAAGAATCGGAAGAGAAGCTCTCTTCACTAGTCTGAAAAAAATAGAGCAAGATTTAGGTTTAGTGGTTTAGGTCATGGTAAACAGTGTCATGATTTGAAGAATCTGAAACTGTGTAGTTTCAGACACTTTTATTATTAAAAAAGAAATAAAGCTGTTAAATAAAATAATAGAGAGAAATTAAACTCCCAAATATTTTTGGGTTCATAGGCTATAAGGGGTAATTAATGATTTGTGTGCTTTTCAGGGCTGAAAGTTTTCACAATTCCTGCATGATATTCCACCAGCAAAATAATATGTGTGTGTGTGTGTGTGTGTGTGTGTGTGTGTGTGTGTGTGTGTTGTGTGTGTGTGTGTGTGTGTGTGTAGCATAGCTAGCCCTTTTTAATGTGTAAGCACCAAAGTTTGCAATGTCATTTTACACACTATTATATACAAGATACCACTAGAATATCTCTTGACAGCCTTTAGTGTTAACTACAGTGTTGGAAATAATTTGTTTTTCACAATAAGATTTCAGAAAATTTTTTTACGCCTAGCTATGCCCCTGGTGTGTGTGTGTGTGTGTGTGTGTGTGTGTGTGGTGTGTGTGTGTGTGTTTTTACGCAGGAAAGAGGGGCCAAGGGCAAATGCCCACAAAAACGCACACCATAGAGGAAGAAGAGCCAAAATCAAGGTCCAGGACTTTTGAGATGCCTGGACACTCTTTGTTTGAAAGATTGGAGGCCATAGACAGGAGGAAAGATAGACTGAGGAAGTTTCTTCCGGAGTTGACCAATTCAATAGATGAAAGATTGAAAATACAAATTAAATCTTGCATTAGAGAGTTGGACAGAAAACAAATGAGAATGTGACAAAAGTCTGGTACCATACTGCATGATCTCCTTAAATTTAAAGGAGGATGTATGCAGTTGGAGAGTTCAAAAGTGCAGTGTCCATTATAATAGTGATAATAAAGAGAGAGAGTGATGCAACATTACAGCAAAAAGAGAGGGATTAAAGACAGTCAGTAAAAGATGGAGAATTGATTAGACAAAGCCTTTGATTCCACTCTGTCAAGTAGAGCTGTGTGGGTTGAGCCACCCGACGCATGAGAAGCATACTCCATAGAGGGGAGGACAAGACCCCTGTACACACACACCAATTGAGTGGGGGCGAAGAAACTGTGGAGGCAGTACAGCACACCTAACCTCTTAGAAGCTGTTTTAGAAAGAGAGTACATGTGATCTTTCCAGGAAAGATCAAGAGAAAAGGAAATGCCAAAAATGTTAAGAGAAGAGGAAGGATTGAGTTGTGTATTGTTGAAGGTAAGGGGACATATGAAGGAATTGAGTTTTTGAGGCACTGAAAAGCAACAAAGTTTTCTCTGCTCCAATCAGAGATAGTAGGAAGATCAGAAGTCAGGCGCACCATAGCCATCCTACATGAAGCATGGAGTGACTGTTCAGAGAGATGCTTTGTGAAGCAGGTGAAGTAAAACGTGGAATTTGTCAACCACTTGAATTAATCTACTCATCCGTATGTTACTTTGAATAACTGGATACCTATATAATATTAATTAAAGGGAAAGGCTCTCAAAAAAATTATGAGACATATCAAGGTGACTGTAGAGGGAAAGATGCTTAAAATCAAAGAAAATTAAAAATCACACTTTGGGTACAGGAAAGACAAGCTAATGTTGGAAGTTAAATCTACAAACTCTTTTAACCAATTTTAAAAGGAAACTCACATCATCTACTTTAGATTCTATTTCTTCACCGGGTAATTCCTCCTCATATGGAGATGGAGGTCGTACAACTGGGGGTGTAGCAAGGGACTGTGGAGCAGAGGTTCGGTACTTGGTGAGAAGGTCTTTAATCTCTGGTAGCTGTGGTTTAACCATGAGGAAACTCACCATAACGGAAAAAGCATTTGCACGGACGACTGCCTCTAAATAAATAAAAGCAATTTTAATGAAATTAGGCTAATAACATAAGCATACATACAAAAGGCAAAATAAACAATCAAATATGTTTTGCACTGTTAATTTACCTTTGTATCTGAGAAAGTATTTTACATGAGTAACAACCTTGGTTAAGAGTCCAGGTCTTAAACTTGAGTACTTTACATTCTCCACCAGTAGTTCAAATGTCTTCAGAATCCTTACAAGGGAAGAAGAACCCTTCTCAGAAAGGAGTGCAAGCGCCAGGCACCGATGCAACTCTCTGATACTGGTACCCAGCTGTCGCCCCAGAGTCGTATAAGAACCACTTCCCTCACTTAAAATATAAAGTTTAACAGATTTAAAGTTTAAAAGATTACTTCTTAATATTCATATCCGAGAGAAATTCATTAACATAATCATTTAGGTTTAAAAATCTTACAACAGTCTTTTTGCACCAATTTAATTCAGTTACTTGAAATGAAAAGCTTTTTAAAGTACTCACTCATCCACTGCCATACTGAGAACTTGTTGAGAGTCCATAAGAAATGTGTTGATTACCTGCAGAGCAGCCATTCTAGCAGCAGGAGAAGGATCTCTCAAAATACAAGTCATTATGGATGGGTTCTGACACATCAATTGTGGCCAGTATCCAAATTTATTCTGACGACCGCCTCTCTGAAAGATCATCATTTAGTATGTACAATTACCTAATATTGTGTCTTTTCTTTGGATATTTTATTATTCTTGCTAACAAATACTAAAACATTAAGAACAAAACTCAAACATTAATCAATATTCATTTTTTTATGACTTTTAGAAATTTTAGGCTTCTAGACAAACCTTTTTCCAAAACTGTATGTAAAGAAAAGCAAGGAATGACTAAAGGGGCAAACAGCAATGAATGAAAAAATGAAAAAATGCTGCAAAGTTAAATGGATAAAAAAGTCAAGCTATCAATGTGTTTCACTTTCTTAAAGACATGAAAACAACCACTTCTGAAGACTGTCAGATCAGTCACAGAGTAAAAAGTCAACAAGACTCTCAAACCAATTAATACAACCAGCCTACTTGCAGCTTTAAGTTAAATTCCTTTCCACTGTGTGTGAGCAGAACTTGTAAATTGTTTAATTTATACCAAATGTGAAAAAAACCTTCATTGTTTTTGAGTGTAGGAAACTACAAAAGGTTTTGAGAACAATGCAATTTTTTTCATATATGTAGCAGTGGTAGTGCAGGTGTTTCAGCAACATTGTCTTGTAATACTTGCTGCATGGATGGTTCATGCACAGGCGAGTGGTCTGGCTCCAGCGGTGATGGTACAGGTGTTTCAGCAGCATTTTCTTGTGCTGGCAATGTTTAGACATTGCAAATGGGCAACTTACTGCCCATTACATGAAATGGGCATTTATATTGCCCAGTTTGTGAAATGGGCGGAATTTTGCTTGCCCATTTTGTAGAATTGTAAAAGATTTTAAAGGTCATAGATGTGATTGCCCATTTCACGAACTGGGCAATATAAATGCCCATTTCATGAAATGGGCAATTATATTGCCCAGTTCATGAATTGGGCAATTACACAAATGGGGCGTAACATATACACCAAATTTTATCTAATGCATTTTACATCCAGAATCATGCTGTCAATTAGTCTTGCTATTCATTCACTGAACACAGAGCAAATAAAATTAGTAAGTCCTACCTTACTCTCCTTGAGAAATGAGAAAGAAGGAAATATAAATTATTTTAAGTAATAAGGTTCATGATACTGAATATATAATAGAACCTTTTTGTACATAAGAAATATTCTTGAAAAAAATGTTTACTTCAATTCTAAATTTGCAAAGCCAACAATTAAGTGAAGAGGTTAATAATGCAAGTTCCACCATACACATTACTGTAAGCCAAGTTCATTCAATCTTTAAATTCTGTTAACTGGCTGTATGAGCCTATATATATAGGGCTAATGGGAACATATAGTTATGGTACTTCATTGTATAGTAACAGGTAGCCTACCAAATATCAACAAAACCATTAAACATAAATGGAGTTAAATTAAGCTTACTTACATCAATAACAGCACTGATAGTATGCAAAGCACAATTTCTGACTTTAGCTTCAATGGCTGTTATTTTCTCTATTTCAATTTCAAAAGATGGATCAATTTCTGGATGATGTGAATTTGAAGTACAATCACGTCCCTTTGCCAGAACAGTTTGAGCAGAATGAACAGGATCACTTCTTGAAGGCATGTATGAGTTTCCATCTGAGACAGAATGTTTATTTAATTTTAATGCTGCAAAACCTTTATCTAACTGATTCTCTGCCAAAGAATGCAATGCAGAAGATCCATTTGTTTCAGAATCTGAAATCCTAGTGACTCCTTGAATCCACTGGGGTTTGAGAGACAATGAAGCCAATGACTGTGGAGAAGGTGGTGTCCTGGGTACAAAGACTACTCTTTCCTTTGAAGAATTATTCAGTAAGGTATTGGAATGTGGCTCACTCTGAAGGGTAGATCGAGAGGGTTGTGCTCTCTTCCGTCGAAGTCGCTTCCTCCTGTTGCGATTTGTATATGCCTAAAAAACATTTCCAAATACAGTACACTGATTTGTGATTTAACTTTAGACAAGAACTGTATCAGCATGTTAGATTAGTGATATGATGAACAACACTCACCCTGAATGAATTATTGCCTTCCATTTCTCCAAAATGATCATCATTTAAATTTAATGTTCCTTCTTCAAAAAATTCTGGTTCTTTAACACCAGCAAGCTTATAAAAGGCAAAAGAATGGGATGCATTTAGTATTATACTTCCCAATACTTCCTCAGGAGCACAAACCACAAGATTATACAGGATACTTAAGCAGGATATGATGAGGTGCATGTATTCTATCTGAGGGAAACTTGAAATGAGAGGAGACTGTTGCTTCAGTATACTTATCACTAATCTTTGAACTGAAGCAGTAACTTCTGGAGGATAAATTGGAGTGCCATTTAATTTAGCTTGGTTGATGACATCAGACTGGGCAAAAGTAATATGATGAAGAGCCCTTGCAGCTTCAGTGTAGCATTGATATAAACAGTCTTGGCATTCAAGAACTTTGATAAGAGATCCAGAAGGGCCAGCAAGATGAAAATATTCCTGCAAAAACATATTTTCAAATTATTGTCAGTAGGCCCTATGCTTAATTATGCTACAGGCCAACCACACCTTCAAAGCTTAATGGTAATTATACTAGTAAGTGTACTTAAAACCTTTTATCATCATTTTTATATTACCATACAAAGGGGCAATTGTGCCAAGTGTTGGCACAATTGCCCACTGCCCAGCCTTCATGAATCTGACAATTCATAAAGAATTATTTACAAGAAGGGCCTACAAATTTAATTCATGCACTTTTTCTCTTATTCCACATACCACATACTTTATACAGTACCAGGATCTGTGCCTTATAAAAAGGCATGTGGCTACATTCCATGTACTGTACAAAGGGCTTTGTATGGTACATAGAATGTAGCCACATGCCATTTTGTAGGGCACAGATCCTGGTACTGTATAAAGTATGTGGTATGTGGAATAAGAGAAAAAGTGCATGAATTAAATTTGTAGGCCCTTCTTGTAAATAATCCTTTATGAATTGTCAGATTCATGAAGGCTTATTCATACATCACAGCTGAGACAAATTAAGTAGGATTAGATTAAAATGGATTGACAGTATGAGAAAGAATGGGAAGTGTCTGCAGTGAAAAAGTCACTTTAGAGATGAGAATAGAGGAAAGTATGTTGCATTGGTATCTTCATGTGAGGCAAGTGAATATGATTTATGAAAACATGTGTACTGATAATAATAGGCATCCAGGTGTGAGTCTTTTTATGCAGGAAGGAGGGGGGCCAAGAGCAAATGCCCACAAAAATGCCCCACTCATAGAAGAAGGGAGCCAAAATCAAGGTCCATTATTTTTGAGAAGAGAAGAATACACAAAAGATAGAAGAATGTAAGCTAATTATTGTGTAAATAAATGTGCTAACCTACAAGAATTAATGAGAAACAGGACTGGAAGTGGTTTGTGAGGTATGTAAATGGAGATGTTGGTCTCAACTGATGTATCACGAGACAGTGGCCTGTATCTCCAACATTTTCATGAAAAATAATACTGGATTCCAGTTGTCAGGGTGGTACCTTATTCCTGTATACAGGGTGGGAGAAAAGTCTTTAAGGACTTTATACATACAAATAATTTGTTAATTATTATTATCATTATTAATTAATTAATTAATTAATTAGATAAATAAATTCCAATGATATCACTGCAGTGCATGCAATAGCTACTTTTCAAAGGAACTATACAAGGCCAGGAATGATCCTACGCTAGAACAGGAAGGCCCTAGGCCCTAGCACCAGTCAGTAAGGATGGAATACAGCAATGAAGAAAAAGTGTATCTTGTATCATGGTTTTATAACAACTGTGAAGAAAGTTTGCATTTATTTCAAGAAAAATGTAATAAACCACCACCAAATGCAACTCTCTTTAATACTGGGAGCTCAAACCTTTGGAAACAAGGAGCCTGGTAAAAGTTTGTCCAAGAAGCAGAAGGCCAGTAACAGCAACAGGAGACAACAACAAACAAAATGTCCTGGCCAGTTTTCAAGTCAATCCAATGAGAAAAGTCATGGAGGAATGGAATATTTCCAAATTTTCAGTAGCAAAAATATTGAAATCACAGGAGTACCACAATTACAAATCCATCTACTCTCAGCTCATATACAATGATGATGACTGATAAATGACTGCAGTTTGCTGAAACAATGAGACAAAAGTTCAACAGTGATTCAGATTTCCTTTGAAAGATCAAATTTTCAGATGAATGTCTCTTTGGTTTAATGAGTAAAGGAAATAAACACAACATTCACTACTGGATGAAATAAAATCCCAAAATATGATTTAGTAAACCTGTTAAAACAGCTACACTAACAGTTTGTGCATACAGTGGTTATTCAGGATTTGTTTCCTTTGACATATCAAGAGATACAATGGACAGAAAACACTACAGTTTTGCCACAGTTTACTAATGGCATTGGCAGGAACTGGCTTTATCAACATGATAGAGTGTTGCCACATTACTCTACAGCTCCCTGTGAGATTCCTTGAAGTAAGATGGCTTGGGCAGCAAGGTCCCATTGAGTGGCCAGCCAGATCACCTGATTTCACCCCATGTGATTTCTGGCTTTGGGCTTATTTTGTGACAAACTCTACACTCCTAGTTTCATCTGTCCAAATGTGAATGCCCTTGGCCACAGAATAGATGAAGAACTGAAAGGGATCCTACTCAATATGTTCAGAAGAACAATGAAGAGTTTCACAGAGAAAATCCACAAATGTATCATAGCTGATGGAGTATTCTCTGAAGATTAAATTAAAATTTAACAAAATATGAATAAAATAAATATGAATAAAATGATGGTGTAGTGGTTAGCGTCGCTGACTACGAATCCATCAGCCCCAGGTTCAAGACCTGACAGCAGCCAGCACGCAGCAAAACCCAGCTGTTCATCCTTCCACACAATAAAGAAAGTGGTTGGTGATAAATGGATACCCTAGGTGGCCTAGTGGTTAAGACGCTGGGCTGCTGATGGGGTGTGGTTCGGATTCCATGTTAAACTGTAGGTCTAAGGTGGAGTGAAAAGCTTGACCTTTGTCAGAATGAACAATTTGGGCGGAAGCTAACCAAAGGTTACCAAAGGTATATGAATAAAAGTTATGAATAAAATTCTTATAGATTTTTTGTTTGATTTGTTTTGGCATTTGAACATTTATCTGTATAATGTTCACTAAATAGTTCTATGTATAAAATCCTTAAAGACTTTTCTCCCACCCTGTATATCTTTGTGTGCAATTGATTTGAGGTGCTTCCAGTCCTGAATTCAAGCATCTTGCCCATTCTAAGAAAGGGGAATGGGTTTTAGATCATAATTTTTTAATTATTATTTACCTTTAATACAAGCAATTATGTAAAAGCAAAGTTCTTATATCATTTTGGTAAAATTAATTTTAAAAATATACTTTTGGGTCATTCCAGGACAAATCATGCAAAAAAAAATGAAATTTGTAACCACTCCAACTTGGATTTTTCTCAAATTTGGTATATAAGGTTGTTTTTGTGCAAAAACATGAAACCAAGTTTTAGCACAATCAGAGTAACAGTTCAAAAGTTATGGGCCCCCAAATTTTAGGGGTGGGGGCTGGCCCCTTAAGTCCATAACTCAGTCCCCAATTGAGCTAAGAAAAAGTTTAAAAACCATTTAAAAGCTCAAATCCTAAAAAATAATTGATTCTAAGTAATAAAATGTATTAATCAAATAGTTAAAAGTTATATCAGTTTGAATATTTGGGGGGGGGACCCCACCCCTATCATACAGATATTCAAGATTTTTTTTTTTTTGTCATTTTGTACCTCAATTACTCTTCTATATGACTTAGTCAATGACATTGTGTATTTTTACCTTTAAGTTGTGTATTTTTTTGCACTTTATTATAAGGTACTTGCTAGTGAAAAGATGACATATTAGCCCAAGTTCAGGAACTGGGCTATACTAACTATATATAATAGTTTTAGCCTAACTATATATATTGCACACATACACACACACATTATTAAAATAAGAGATAATTTGTACTGCCTGTTTGTAAGGCAGCAAAATGTAAGGCAGCAAAATATTCTCCAGCAAAATGAGATTGTCTGAGGACTTCTTCCATTAGCATGAGCCTTGGTTATTAAGGGTTCAGTTTGCCTTTTGTGACCACATGGTAAACACTGCTCATATATGGTATCTGCTTGCCATATTATTTTAGTGCCTTGCCTATATTGGCTGTGCTTGTGTTTGCCTGTTATCATTAAAAATCATTAACATTTAATATTCTTTCTACTTATTACAGGAACTGAAGCTAATATATAAATTTTAAAAAAGTCTTACCATTTAAATTATCATAAACAGTGTTGTGACCCCTTTAAGAGACACAAGAAAAGAATCTTAAAGGGTTTAAGAAATTTACCATTAAATGTAACAGAAAAAATCCTGCACTCCTTAATTGGAAAGTTTGTACAAACTGTTCTGTGAGATTAAATGAACTTGAAGAACCTGATAAATTATTTAATGATTTTTTTGAAACTAAGTCATCTACAAGTACCTCTTCATTTCAAAGCAGTCCAGGAAGTACACATTTGCAAACTGACAATCCTGGCGAGATCAGTGATATTGAAAGCTGTAGAGTGTAGAGAACAAAGAACATTCTTGAAGAAATGGAGATTTCGCCAATAAAATTCCGTTAGTAGTGTATGAATTATAATTTGGGGACTTATTTGAAAAGTACAGTTATCAGAAAATGCATTATATGATTTTCAAAAATCATCTAAACTCTTTATCTTTGTGTATACATTAGGGTGCATTAAACGCCCCATGATTTTCAAAAAGTTGTTGGATTTTAATGTCTATTCCCTCAAATGTTACACTTGTTGGTAGAAGTATGTATGCAAAGTTGAAAATGTATAAAACACAACACCAATGTCACTACTCCAACTTTGCTCATTTCCGCAAATTTGGCCTCGCTTTGCTGTCACATTCAACCACTTGAAGAAGATTTTGGAAGTGGTCTTCTCCTCTTGCAGCTGAGACAAAATCAGTTGTGAGCTTTACTGCTCTCTCCGCAGGGTCATTCACAACATTTAACCCATCCACAATGGACTTGGCTGCCTTGAAGTGGTCATTGTTCTGCCAATTGTCAACATCCTCTGTTAGGAAGGTCATATCCAGGTGAAGAAGGTTCACTGTAAACCACGAGTCCTCGTTCACAAGATCAGCCAGGGTTGTCGCTTCTGTAATTTTTGGAAATGACGGTTTGCCATATCCAGAACTGTAGCGGTGTTTTGGAGTGCTTGGCATTTCATCTGGTTGTATGGCCAGTAACACATCTGCAAGGGCACGACGCTCCTTTTGAGGTACTGCATTGCTGAACAGTGCCAAAACAACCAGTTCTGGGGTTAAATACCACAAATGTCTATCAAAGGCTTTCACAGCGCTGACTGAAATGATTGAGTTGACAGCTTTATAGTTGAGCAGAGTCTTGTATAAGCACAAATCAAACCATGGGGCATTTGAAGCAGACTGACATATGAGCCACCAATCACAATAAATATAAACAACAAAAACAACAAACTCCTTCAGTTTTTCCTGTTGATGTTGTGTTGTTACAGTTCCTCGAGGTAGTACAGAAATTTGCTCTTCAAGTAGGCATATTTTGATGGAATAAAGAATCTTTGACATCCACCTTGCTTTATGCATGGCCCCAGGTCTGTGGAGTGTTCCTTGTTTTGTGACATCATCATCATCGAGGACTACCTGGCAGAGTTGTGCCATTTCCTTGTAGTCTTCCCTACAGTATGAAGCGCTTGTGCGGATTGTGCTTAAAACCTTGTTTTTGCAGGATAAAAGCAGTTGTTGTGCATCGTCATTGTACATTGAAATGTCAATTTTGGTTAAACTTTTATCCTTTGCATGCGATATGCGTTCCCAATTCTTCTGGAATCTTTGGAACAAAGATGCTTCTGGAGACTTTGATGTCTCAATTTTGAGAGCGTCAAACACATGATCCAGGATTACCTCTCCAACATGATGGCGACATGCACACCACAGAAGAGCACGGTCCAGTTTTGATTGAATGGTAACACAGGCAGCTGTAACGTGTCCAGTGTTTGATGCTGTTATGTCAAAACATAAGTTGACAACTGACTGTTTGCACTTCCATGAATGTAGAAACGTGTAAGTGTGCTCGGCAATGATGTCACCTGATGACATATCACTTCCACGAGGATATCTAGCCACTCCCAGTAGCTTTACATCAGTGGCATTCCCAACCAACACTGGCAATCTTTCTTCCTTGCCATTCTTGTTTGTGAGCGTATGCATCTGCTTGCCATCCCAGTGAAGTGTTGCAGCTGTTGGGGCGATCCAATTTTCTCAAATATCTTTGGCGATAGCACTTGTTATTGATCGTCGAGCCTTATCAGCAGTTGAATACGACTTGGCCACATGACGTGGATCACCTCCTGCCTCTTGAATTACAGCTTCGGTGAGCACAGCCTGTTGAACAGGAGTTATGTTTAGTCGAGTAGCAACAGACACGACTGAAGGCCTTTTCAGAATATCATGAGGAATAAAGGCAGACGTACCTGCATATGTTGATCTGTGGTGACTACGCTTCCTTTGAAGCTCTGGAATCGCCTCTTCTTCAGTTTCTTCCAAGCTATCTGCAGAGGCACTATCATCAGAGCATACAGAACTTTTCATCTCTTGTACACTAGATGATTCATGACGTTCTCGTCTTGAAGCTTCCGCTAAGATGCGTTTTTCTTTTCTACGATCTTTATCAGCTTTCTTCTTGTCAACACTACCAAATGAGGCTACTCTGTCAGATTTCATTGACTCTAAAAATGCTCTATCTTCCTCATTCTTAATGTTTGTCATTGCATCTTTTGTCCATACACCAAAGGTCTTATCAAGACGTTCATTCATGGATTGCAACTTAGCCAAAGTGTTTGGAGATTCTCTCTGCGAGAAACAGTTATTTGACGCAATTTGTTATTGTCATTAAGAAGGTCAAGTATTAGTTTGCAGCATTGATGGTCTGAAAGCATAGGAATATTTGCTTTAGTGTAGAATGTTTTCAGCTGGATAAGGACTATGCTGGCAGATTTCCATTTGAGTGGCTGTGTTTGTTTGCCTTCACATATTTCTTTCTGGATGTGCCACATCACGCATCGAAGAACCTGCCGGCAAGTTGGGAGGCGGACTCCTGTCAATGTACCATCTCCTTCTGTAAGAGCATTGCCAAGACCAAAAATGGCACTTGCTAATCTGGTCTTCTTAGCTTCCATTGTTACAGCTTCCATTGTTTCTGAAAGACAATAAAGGATATTATTAGACTATAATTGATAGAATGAAGTTTCGTTTATGGTACATGTTTTATGTAAATCACCCCTTTAGGGTGCATCAAACGCCCTTAGGTTCTTGGATTTTAATGTCTATTCTCTCAAATGTTATGTAAATCACCCCTTAGCAACTCTATATTAAAAGAAACAATGTAAGTAGTCAACTGGTTGGTAAATAAAAAAAATAGATATTTTTACATAGCGCGGCCCCCGAAAATTGCCGCGAAAATATAAAAGTGACCGGTGGCCACCCAGGACCACCTCCGATTTAATTAATTCTTGGCATACACACTTCTAGCAACAAGTCTAACATTTGAGAGAATAGACATTAAAATCCAAGAACCTAAGGGCGTTTGATGCACCCTAGTATACATTGTTTCATAAGTTATCAATCACACCATTTTAACAATGTCTAAAAAATATCCATGGAAGGTAGATATTCTTATATTTAGGTCCTGATCTTAGAGTACATTAAATTAATAATTTCAATTTAAGAAAATTCTGATATCCCCTACCTTTTATTTATCTAATAGGTACAAAACTATGATGAGGGAGCTCACTGAAGTATTCAACTCTACAACTTCCTATTAAAGAAGGTTGCAGATTCTTACTCTATCCCCATACACAATCTTAAAAGCTCAAGAGTTCTTTGGGGCTAGTTGATATCTTGTTGATAAAGCCAGGAGCATGAAGCAACAGTATGGAATATTGTCAAATGTTCCTAAATACAGTAAAGGGAAAAAGATAAGTGATGAAACTATTTCTAATGTGACAGCTTTTTATGAGGACCCAGAATTTAGTAGGGAGTATCCAGGAAAAAAGAACTATTAGTGTCAGAGATAAAGATGGAAACAAAATTTACAATCAAAAGTATCTCTTACTCAGTAATTTGAAAGAACTGTATCTTAGGTATAAAGAAACTGACTCAAGTACAAGTTTTTCAACATTTGCAGCTCTTAGACCCAAATGGTGTGTTATTGCTGGAGGTACAGGTACACACTCAGTTTGTATTTGTACCTACCACCAGAACCCCAAATTAATGGTTTCAGCAATTGGTGACAAGGACTTGACTTATCATTCATTGATTCAAAAAAGTGTCTGCGATGTGGACAATATTAAATGTATCAGGTCATCCCATAAGTAATGTCGTTTTTTACGACAGATTAAGTTTAAACTAGTCCTACTCGGTTTAAGCATAAATTTTCTGAAGGTTATATCTATGAGGAGATCTATCATATTTCACTACATACTTTACAGACCTTGACCAGTGAAGACGTGTGTTTTGCTTTATGTGAACCCCTCATAAACATGGCGGTATCAGAAAAGCATATCCGGCATATAATGCTTTATGAGTTCAAAAAATGGAATAGTGCTACTGAAGCAACACAAAACATTCAGGACGTTTATGGCAATGATATTCTACATGTGAGGAAATGTCAAAGATGGTTTCAAAAGTTTAGGAATGGTGACTGCTGTTTGACAGATGCAGCATGCTCTGGACACCCTGCTGAGTTTGATGATGACCTACTGTTAGCCGCACTTGAAGAAGACTATTCAACAACTGTTGAAGAATTGACCCAGAAACTCAATTCATCCCCATCCACCATCCATCGACATTTGCAACAACTCGGGAAAGTGCCTAAGTTAAGAAAATGGGTGCCACATGAATTGTCAGTCAACAATCTGAGGGTGCGGGTAAACATTAGCACAGCTCTTCATTCCCATGAACTCCAAGATCCATTTTTGCACCATTTAGTGACTGGTGATGAAAAGTGGATACTGTACCAGAATGTTAAGCACCGTCGACAGTGGGTTTGTGCCGGAGAACCAGCAACACCATAGCCAAAACCAAATCTTCACCCTCAGAAGGTGTTGCTTAGTGTTTGATGGGATAAAGGTGGTGTAATACACTTTGAAACCTTACCACACAACCAAACAATCACCGCTCAAGTCTACTGTCAACAACTGGATCGACTGAACACTGCACTAAAAGAAAAGAGACCTTCTTTGGTTAATCGGAAAGGAATCGTGTTCCACCATGACAACGCACGTCCTCATACCACTCAGATCACTTCTGCAAAAATTGAGGAGCTTGGGTGGGAAAAACTTCCACATCCTCCATATTCTCCAGCACTTGCACCTTCAGATTACACTAGGCAACAAAGATTTTGTTACAGAAGACCAAATAGGTGCTCCTAGCTAATTTCGGTATGCTGATTTCAAATCTATAATTAGATTTTTTCTATCATGTCTAGATTTTGTGTAAAATGCAAATCACTTTTAGTAAAATTTTCTACCACGTCCAGATTTTGGTTTTAATCGGCTTAATGCCAGTAATATGAAACTTGCTTTTCAAGGTTAAAGCAATTTTTTTTGCCAACTATATACAAATTCGAACAATTTTGATAAATAAAATTTATCCAGAGTTGTTTTTATAGCATTTGTTTTGTACTACGGTGTGTATTTCTTTTTATTTTGCACATCGTAATAATTACTTTCTACGTTTTTTCAGATATTGTATGGTAATTCAAAATGGCATCAAATAGAAGTGCTTGTGTAAATCACCCAGACAACTTCTGCTTTGTCTGTGGACAATATACACCTAAGCCACAATGTAGAAACATAACAACAAAGATTAAACTTGCCTACAAGTGTTATTTTGACTGTAAGTTAGGAGACCAACAGAGGGACTGGGCACCACATATTTGCTGTGCACAGTGCAATGCAATGTTAATAGCTTGGATGAATGGTAAAAGAAAAGCTATGCCGTTCTCAGTCCCCATGGTTTGGCGTGAGCCGAAAAATCACTTCAATGATTGTTATTTTTGTTTGACAAAGATTGCTGGTTTCACAAAGAAAAACAAATCAAAGATCACGTACCCAAACTGCGAATCAGCAATGAAACCAGTACCACATGATGAAACAAATCCACCACCAGTTCCACCAGCAACGATAACAGACAGCAGTTCATCTGAAGATTCTGCTAGTGATATAGAAACAGGGAAAGATGGCATATATGTTCCAGATGCAAATATTTCCCCACATTTGTTAAGTCAAGCGGAGTTAAATGACTTAGTGCGCGATTTGGAATTACCAAAAGAAAAGGCAGAGTTGCTTGGTTCAAGACTTCAAGAATTTAATCTTCTCCAACCAAACACCAAAGTTTCCCATTTCCGCCATCGCCATTTGCAGTTTTCATCATTTTACTTACAGGAAGAAAACGTTTGTTTCTGCCACGATATCAGTGGTCTGATGCAAGGGATTGGCTGTCGCTATGATCCAAAAGAATGGAGACTGTTCATTGACTCTAGTAAAGCTAGCCTTAAAGCTGTATTACTGCACAACGGCAATGAAAAACCTTCAATACCTGTAGCACATGCCACTGGCCTTAATGAGACTTATGAATCGATGAAACTGCTGCTAAGACTCATCAAATATAAGGACCACACATGGAATATTTGTGGCGACCTTAAAGTTGTATCATTACTTCTTGGGTTACAGTTGGGCTACACAAAGCATATGTGCTTTTTGTCTATGGAACAGCAGAGATGACAAGAACCACTACAAAAAACATGATTGGCCATCTAGAACTGAACATGTTGTTGGTAAATACAATGTGAAACACCCAGCACTTATTGACCCTCAGAAAGTACATCTTCCACCACTTCACATTAAACTTGGCCTTATGAAAAATTTCGTGAAGGGTATGAATCATCAAGGTAGTGGTTTCCAATATTTAAACGATAAATTCAAAGGAATATTGACAGATGCTAAGCTAGAAGCTGGAGTTTTCACTGGACCACAGATCCGCAGTGTCATCCATGACTCATCGTTCCATCTAACCTAAATGAGAATGAACTAGGAGCATGGACATCTTTCGTTGAAGTTGTCAAAAATTTTCTTGGAAACCACAAAGCTGAAAACCACCGTAAACTCGTAGAAAACATGCTTAAATCTTATGAAATAATGGGATGCAGAATGTCTTTGAAAATTCATTTTTTACATTCTCATCTTGACTTCTTCCCGGCCAACCTTGGGGCTGTAAGTGACGAGCATGGTGAGCGCTTCCACCAACAGATCTCAGTTATGGAAAACAGATACCAAGGTAATTTCAACCCAAATATGATGGGAGATTATTGTTGGTTCCTGCAGAAGGAGAGCTCGTCATCCTACAAGCGACAAAGGAAGAGGACACACCAAAGTTTCACTTAAGAACAGGAATTTGCCTTTCAGTAGTAACAACAAAATACTAACGCGCTTTGGGTGGATGGTTGGGCGCAGGGGTAGTAACTCCGCTGTCTGTCTTAAGCCAGAATAAAGGAGGAAAGACATCCCTGTTCACTAATTATTTAAGTATGCTTAACATAAAACGTGGCACGGAAAAGTAGCTTAGACGGCTTTCGTAATAGAAGCGGGTGAGAAAAAAATGAAAAATAGGGGTTTTCGGTTACACAAAATCTGGACGTGATAGAGAAATTTTGATATCAGATCTGAAATCAGCATCACCGCTTTAGTAGGAATCAGTAGTTCACGTGTCTGTAACAAAAAAAAAGTTGAAATTTGTTGCCTAGTGTTATCATCTTTTCAGGAGTCTGCAAAAACTATCTTGATGAGAAACAGTATACTTCTTTAGATGACCTGCACACCAGTCTTTGTATGTTTTTTGCCTCAAAACCGCCTAAATTTTATAAACATATCATTGAAAAGCTTGTAGGATGTTGGCAGAGTGTCATTGATTCTGATGGAAAATATATACTAGATTAAAAAGTTTTTTTTTTTTTTTTGTCCTTCAAATTCCGATCTAAAAAACGACATTACTTATGGGATGACCTGATATGTTACACCAGTGTAGAGAATGTCCTGGTGTTGCTGGTGTAGATAACTATTTGAACACATTAAATGTACTGACTTCCAGGGATTCAATTGAATATGACCAGTGGACCAGCACTGACAGGGCAACTTTGTCAAATGTAACTGTTACAGTGGAGGAATTCATTGAAAAACTTTCAGAATAAATTTATTCTCTTACTCGTCATCATTATATAGCCAAGAGTTAAAGCCTCTACATGAAGACCCTTAAGCAAAATCTCAGTGAAGATAAAGTTTTAGTACTGGGAGACTTTTCTGAGAACTATTCTTTCATCACTCAAGATGCACCACAGAGCTTCCATTGGACAAATGAACAAGTTACATTACACCCAATGGGTGTATATAAAATGGAAGATGGTAAATTGAGCCACACTAGCTATTGTATCATTAGTGATAGTTTAGAATTTAGATCATAACACTGCAGCAGTGTATACATTTCAACAATTTTTAGTTCAAGACATTAAAGTGAGATTCCCTAATGTGAAAACAATGAAATATTTTTCTGATGGTTGCGTTGGACAATACAAAAACTGTTTTAATTTTAACAATTTATGCCATCATGAAACAGATTTTGGTATAAAGGCAGAGTGGAACATTTTTGCCACTAGTCATGGCAAAAATGCCTGTGATGGCATTGGAGGAAGTGTGAAGAGAGCAGCAGCTAAAGCTAGTTTGCAAACAACAACAACAACAACAACAGGACACATCTTGTCTCCACAGAGTTTCTATGACTTTTGTACACAAAATTTTGAGTCCAAGTTTAAATTCATTACAAAAGAACAAATAAATCATAATAAAACAGAACTCAGTAGTAGGTTTAAAAAAGCAGTGACAGTGAAGGGCACACCAGGTTTTCACAGAATTGTGCCACTGTCTCAGAGTCACATTAAAGCTTATTTAGTTTCAGACTCCAATGACTACAATGTTGTTAGGGTTATGACCTCTGAACAAGGTGACTCAGACATGAGTCCAGATTTATCAAATGAGCAAAAATTTCCTGTGAGAAAGTATGTTGCATGTATTTATGATGGTAGAAAATATCTAGGAATCATTTTAGATTATTCAGAAGAATTTCAAGATTATAAAATCAAGTTTCTAACTACTCCTATTTCCAACAAAAACAATAGATACCATTTCCCAACTAATAAAGATGATGTTTGTTGGGTAGAAGCCAAAAACATCCTTCATGAAATGTCGTCAACTAATATTCAATCTGGCACCAGAGTTGTGTATATCTTTGAAATACATGATACTGAGAATTAGGCTAGGTACCAAAAATGTTTCAGATTTAATATATTGTATAGCAATTATTTTTATTCAAATAATGTCTTAATTTATTCAATAAAACGTAACTATACTGGTCAAAAAAAGAAACGCAATTTTTGAGATTTATTAATAAACATGAGGACTCAGTATATAGTAAATGATTCTTTAACATAACAAACAGTCAATAACGCGTATGGCCACCCCTAGCCACAATGCAGGCTTGGAGTCTGGCCCTCATCGACCTCAACAGTCTCTGCAGGAAAGCAACAGGGATGGCCCTCCACTCTTCAATAATTGCATTGGTCAGTTCCCTGATGTTCTGCGGCTGATGCTGACATCTGCAAACTCGCCGTTCAAGTTCATCCCATGCGTGCTCTATCAGTGACATGTCTGGGCTGAAGGCTGGCCATGGTAAGGTCTGCACCTGTTGTCCCTGCAGGTACACCTGCACTATCCTGGCTGCATGAGGTCTGGCATTGTCCTGTTGCAGGAGCACCAATTCTGGATGTTGCCTCATGAATGGAAGAACATGTGGGTGAAGAATCTCATCCCTGTAGCGCTGGTCAGTCAGAGCTGATAGGCCCACGATAGGTCACGGTGCTGATAGGCTCATTGCAGGCGTCGTTGCCTTCTTGCATCAGTGAGAAAAGGACCTCTGTAAGGCCTGCGGGATTGGAGTCCTGCATTACGGAGTCGGTTTCTGACGGTCTGGTCACTAATTCTGTTGTTGTGGATACCAGGTGTCTCTCTGGCTGTCTGACGAGCATTCCGCTGCCGATGACGCAGGTGCTGCAGTACAATGTGGCGATCCTGGCGTTGGGTCGTCACACGAGGTCGCCCACGTCTTGGCAGGTCCTGAACACTTCCTGTGGCATTGTACCGTCTAACAAGCCTAGAGATTGTGCTGGGATGCACATGCATTCATTGTGCAACTTGGACAGCAGACATGCCTGCATCCAACATGCCCAAGGCACGACCTCTGTTGACCTCTGAGAGTCATGGCATGCCTCAATCGCGGGAAAAAGTTTGGTTTTCTCAACGGGCAGTGTGTATTCTGTGAAGTCAAAGAAAAAATGCATGCCTTCATAAAGAATACATTCAATTTAATCTCTGTTTATTGTTTGTAACAAAATGGTGTCTTAGCCGGAATTAGTCAGGTTTAAAAACATGCACTAAGTGGCTTTAAAAGATTTGAACAAACATTTAACCATAATCTTGAAACTGTGATAATACCACTAACAACTTAAATTTTACACCCCATGCAAGCTAATTGCGTTTCTTTTTTTGACCAGTATATATTAGCAGTATTTTTTTGGCCTTTGAAGATCAACAAAGTTGAGAGAGAGTTATTATTATTGAGTTTTAGGAAAACACTAATAAGTTTGTCTTATAGCTATACTTAATCCACTTGTAAGTCAAGGAAAATCTTATAAGAGCTTGATAAGTAAAACATGCATAATGGTATAAGTTCAAAGTCCAGCAAATAGAATGTTTTTTTTAACCTCGAAAAAATACACAATGTCATTGACTAAGTCATATAGAAGAGTAATTGAGGTACAAAATGACGAAAAAAAAATCTTGCATATCTGTATCATAGGGGTGGGGCCCCCAAAAAATATTCAAACTGATATAACTTTTTAGCTATTTGATTAAATGCATTTTATTACTTAGAGTCAATTATTCTTTAGGATTTGAGCTTTCAAATGGTTTTTAACGTTTTCCCCTAGCTCAATTAGGGACCAAGTTATAGACTTTTAAAAATTAATGGGCCAGCCCCCATCACCAAAATTGGGGGGCCCATAACTTTTGAACCATTACTCCGATTGCTCTGAAACTCGAAATTTTGTTTTTCAGCATAAACAACCCTGTATAGCTATCTTAAGCAAAATCTAAGTGGGTGTGGTTTCAGGCAATGCCTGATTTGTCCTGGAATGACCCTTTTATCAAATTAATGTGAGAACTTTCATTTTTACTTAACCACTCCTTTTAAATATTATGGTACTGTACTTACCTATAATACAATCATTATATAAAACCCATTTAGATAACAATGATTACCAGTCTTTCGTAATACACTAATGTTAACATTTATGATTCTCAGGTTAAAGAGGGAATAGTATTTTTGTTAATAATGTACAGAAGTAAGGTATAATTTGTCAGACTAATTAATATGAAACATTAATAGAAATAATACAGAGAACATTAGTCAGTACCTGCTTAGAGTAGTTATATTTATCCCTGAGGATAATATTGATACTAATTAAAATATCAAAGAGTTTATCTTTATTTAATTCTAGGGTGTCCTTCAATTTGGTGCTTAACTCCAAAAGGTTTCCTGGCTGTGAGTAGTTCATATTTCCTTCCATCATATTAAAATAGCAAAGAACTTCTTTCAATTATAGTGCCATAGTAATCTACAAAGGAATAATATATAGTAAAGACTTGTCTGGAAGTAAATTATTGATATTTATGCGTTCTGCATACCACTATGGAAAATCTTTGGTTACAATAAATTAGCCTGAAAATTTGTATAACCCAAATAGGCTATGCAACAATTTCAATACAAACACAAATTCTAATGATAAATATTATTGTTTAGTTATTTAACCACTTCTTTCATAATGGCAAAGGTCATGTCATGGAGAAGGACCTCCAGCTTTACATGTTGCTACATCATCTGAATGCAAAGGATAACCAGATCACCCATCCAACTACTAAACACAAATAACATTGGTTCACCTTTAATGATCTAATGGGAAGTGGTACTGCAATGTAGTCCTGACAGAGTCCAAAATCCTAATGAATCAGACATTTATCATATCACTTTCCTTTCAAATGTTCCATGCAATGATTCCTCATTTCATGAAGGTCAAGCTTGTAGCCCCTCCTCTCAAGTTGGCCTGGTGAAGTAGTGAGTTGGTTTCTTGCAGGGTTGGCACAGAAGTGGGTAACCCGTTTTTCCCCCACTTGGTTTTTAAAAAAAAAAACCACTTGAAAAAACCCGCTATTTTATCCACCCAGGTAGGTTTTTTCAAAAGTTGCCATTTCTTTTATATTTATCTATATTTTTTCATTAAAATAGGAATACCATTTGTTATATTATTTATAATTACTAACTAATGCTCTATAAACTAAACAGTAGGGTGTCACTTAAATGCAAAGTTTGAAATTTTCATGCTGACACCCCGCGAATCTATTCCATTGGTAAAAAAAACATGGTGACTGAAAAATATTTTTATTTGAATAACTATAAAAGGTTGCCCCCGCCTTCCAAAGTTTAATGCTTGCGCGGCGTCTCCATAATCGTTCATTAGATATCTATATCTCTCTATATATGTGTGTGTGTGTATCTGTGTGTGTCTGAATATCTGAGAAATAAAGTGAACAATACTTAACAATTCACCGTTTCTCATTTCAGCTACGTGATTTCTGGTGATGGAAACCCGGAAGTGTATATACCTATTAGGGGCAGTGGTTGATGAGGTGAAAGGATGCAAGCTTCCTTCCTACAGGCAAGCATTCGGTTACTTCCTTTACCTTCACCATGAAAAGAAAATGACAATACGTGACACGTTGAGGAAGTCACTTCGAGCAGTGATGTCCTTCTGGGAGAAAGCTCACATTCCAACCAGACTCGAGACACACTGCGTCAGCAAACTGGATAAAGTCTTCGAGGAGTGGAAAGGACTCAAAAAACACGCCTCAAGGACGAGCGATTCACACAAGACGAAAGAAAAAGAATTCATTGAACACCTCGATCGTCTCTTTGACATCGCCCACGCTGATTGTGAGAAATTGGTCAAGTACCCAGAGGATTGGGAGTTCCTTCAGCAGCAGCGCCAGAAAGGACGTCCAGGTTCAATGGCAGGTTTGGACATGACCCATCAGCGCCAAGTCAAAGATTGTACTCGACGTCGGGAGGAAGAGGAGAAACGAAGAAAGCAATCAGCAGCTGAAATGGAGGCAGTATCCAACGAAGCAGTTTTGGAGTCCTCATCCTCCAGCTCAGATGATAGCGAAGAAAAAGGAGCATGTGGTGGTTCATTAGCGTCTAAACAAAGAGCAACGAAGAACATCATGACATCGGAATTGGCGGCAGCGCTTGATCGCACGCAACTCTCGTCAAGAAAGGCCACATATCTGCTGTTTGAGGCAGCTTCCAGCTTAGGGCATGATGCTAGCAACTACAACATCAATCGTGGATCCATTCATCGTCAGCGTGAAAAATTCCGTACCCTTAAGGCTCAGCAACTGAAGAGCGAGTTCCAAGGCAATAGTCCGTTGACTGTTCACTGGGACGGAAAACTCATGCAAGATCTGACGTCACGAGAATATGTTGACCGCTTACCTATTCTTGTATCTGGCTCCGGGACAGAGCAGCTCCTCGGGGTGCCAAAACTTCTGTCAGGAACCGCGCTGGCACAAACAAATGCCATCATAGATTGCCTGAATGAATGGGGAGTGACCGATCATGTCAAATGTGTGTGTTTCGACACAACCGCGACAAACACAGGCCACCGTGGAGGAACTTGTGTTCTTCTAGAAGAAAAAGTTGGACGTGACCTGTTACACTGCGCGTGCAGACACCATGTACTGGAGTTGGTGCTACAGGCGGCATTCGCAGCATCGCTAGATTCAGTATCTACCAGTCCAGAAATTCTGCTTTTCAAGCGCTTCCATGATTATTGGACCCACATTGACCAGCAACAGTTCCAAACTGCGGACACAGATGCGTTCACCAAAGCAGCTATTTTTAAGCATAGAACGGAGCTCATTGAGTTTGCAAAATCACAAGCACTTCAAGTTCGTGATGACTATCAGGAATTCCTCGATCTTTCCGTCATCTTTCTTGGAGGAGTTCCATACAAGGGACTAAACTTCCGCGCCCCTGGTGCTATGCACCGGGCGAGATGGATGGCTAAGGGGCTCTATGCCATCAAGATCTGGCTCTTCCAAAGACAGTTTAAACTGACGAACACTGAGGAACGCGGAATTCGAGATATCTGCCTCTTTTCTGTTCTAGTTTACATGAAAGCGTGGGCAACAGCTCATCTGTCCATTGAAGCTCCGCTGAATGATTGGGAATTGATGAGGACGCTCCTTCGATACCCGCACAAGAAGATCTCTGATGGTACCACCAAGAAGCTGTCTGCGCACCTGTGGTACCATTCGGAGAAGGCAGTGGGTCTGGCGTTCTTTGATGAGAGGATATCGATGGAAGTGAAGTGCAGCATGGTTGCAGCGTTAGATCAAGAAGCCCCTCACATGCTGCCAAAACGACCTTTGGTTCTTGATACTATGTTCCTCAGTGACAGCAAAGGACTGGAGCAACTGATCACAAAGAACACCCGTGGATTCTTCTCAAAACTTCAGTTGCCAGATTGCTTTCTGCTCCACCATCCCAGTTCCTGGACGTCAAACTCTGAATACGTGCAAGCTCGGGATGTGGTCTCCAAACTTGCAGTGGTGAATGACAGAGCAGAATGGGCCGTGGCTCTGGTGAAGGAGCTGAACGGAAAGTTGACAGTGAAAGAAGAACAGCTCCAGTTCCTCGTTCAAGTTGTCACTGACCACAGAAAGCAACACCCAGCTCCGAACAAATCAGCATTAGTGAGGACGCGAAAGAACTAATCACTGATCAGCGTATGAGCACCAATTATTCTGCTACTGTATATGTATTTTATTTCTCAAAGTTTTGCTTTTGTTGCTTCTCCATTTTGTACCATTATTCGCCAAATTATGTCTTCTATTTTGATTATATAATAAACTGTTTGTATTCTTTGCGTTTTTAAGTGTCTTACTTTCGTTATTTCGGCAAATTGCCTTGTTTTTTATTATCTGGTTCGGCCCAAGCTGTGAACACTGAACAGCTTGTTGACGTCAACAAATGGGTCTTGTTTTCAGTGACGAGGGCGACCTTTAAATGATGACCAATCAGGACCAAATTTCTCTTCCGTATGTTTTACACCAAATGGAACAATTTTAGGGGGTGTCATAGGAAAATATCCATCGTTTAATTTTCCCCCTATTACCTAGTGACACCCTACTAAACAGGTTATTCAATCTATGTAGGACATTAAAAAGTTTAGTCAATAAGTTTACATAAAAAGTTGTATTGCAGCATTGAACAGTAGCTTATGAAACTCATTCAGAAAAAAAATTAAAATACAGTATGTGTGAAATGATCCAAAACCAAATAGCAAATTCCAGTATTTAACTATTAAATTGTTATAAAATTATAAGACAGTATGGCTCATAAACATTTTATAATTACTTCATTGTCTCCATGACCATATAACCAGAATCTACCTCTAGAGGTGGAGTTGCTAAGCGCAAGTACCTGTGTATTTTAACTAATTTTGTGGCCTTATCTACACCTAACCTGTTTCTTAATTTTGTCCAGACCAAACCAAAAGTAGAGAATATTCTCTCAATAGATGCAGAACTTGGGGGACAACTAAGCAAATGTTTAAAATATTGACAAAAATCAGCTGGCAGTATTCTTTTTTTTTGCTGTGCGATTTTCCATAAGCTACCACCATTTTTCACATGGCAAGAACTTGTGGTTGAAACACTGAAGCTGGAAATATTCCATCATCTTTAATCCTAAAAGCCATGAACTGTGGGAGAAACTCAGACTTGTGAGTTGTTATCCTCTTCTGCTTCATCTTCTTGCTCAGCACTCAGTTTTGCTCCTGCATAAATAAACACAAGAATATGAGTATGAGAATGTCAATCTGGGAAGAATAATTGGTTAATTTTTATTTATTTCTAAATAGATATTATAGCAGCTCAATAAAAAAAAAACTACTATATAGTAGTTGGCTAAAGACCATATACACACCTATTTAAGTATTGTACATTACTAGATATTTTAACATGCACACTACATACCACCTATTTGAACTAAAAATCTTGAGCAAACTACAACCACAGTGCATGTCTAATCTAGCATAGGGTAAATAAAAAAAAATACCTAATGCAGAAGGATCCATCAAGTTGGCAATATAGAAGAAAGGTTCAATTGCTTCATCCATTCTTGACTTGATGCTTGATCTGTAAGGTTCCAGTGCTTCACTTTAAAGTAGACTTATCCAAACATCAGTTGCAGTGGACAATTTGCTGAATCACTTTGGAGCTGTAACGAAATATTTTTGTTTTCATATTCTATGGTTATATAATATATAAAAGTACTTATAGATGTGAATGTGCTACATATGTACATGTAAAATTATGTGAATAATACATGTCTATTTCTATTTATTTACCATTTTGAGAGCTTCAGCTACTTCTGTAATTTGCTTTTGAAGGTCTACTATCTCTTTGTACAGATGAGTGTTGGCCAAGACTTTTGCTATATTGTCATCGATCTTATGTTCATTGGATATCTCAACATATTTATAAAAGTTTTTTATGAATGTTTCAGTACAAGCTTTTTGACTATTCCACTGATGTCATTAGGTATTTGTGGCACCATTCCTCCTTTTTCTTGGAGCCATCCCTATGAATACAAAAAAAAATTATATTAATTCCTATTTATAAGGATATAATTCATTCAATACAATGCAAAAAACTTCACTTTTTTCTACATGAAAGTCAAAATATGAAAATAAAAACCCACTATAATAGACAGAGTTTATTTCCACAACAGTTTCGATGCCCACTGGCATCCTCCTCGGGTGGATACAGAAAAATGAGGAGGATGCCAGTGGGCATCGAAACTGTTGTGGAAATAAACTCTGTCTATTATAGTGGGTTTTTATTTTCATTCAATACAAGTTACTACTGTACAAGAAAGTAAAAATTAAAACTTGAGCCATGTTTCATATTAGAATAAATAGATATGTTATCAAACTAATTTCATAATTTTAATTAAACTTCATAATACTGTAGCTACCATGATACATGAGGCTGATGATGGTTTCTGAAATATTCTTGAACTTCAACTACATGTTTCATAACAGTATGAGGTGTAACTACTTTCTCCAGCAAATTAAGATAGTGGGCTGAGCAGCCATATGCAATGATGTGGTCCACTTGTTTGTCCTCTTTCATCAATTCCTTCTTTTGTTTCATTTTAGCCTCATTGTCTGTACATATTGCAAAAACCTGTTGTAGAACACAAATTTTTATTGTAACATTTTATACCAATTTACAGATTGAGTACAAGAATAACCATCAGAGACTTGGTTATGTTCTAAAAAAATCCAAAATTTACATATAAAACATTTAAAATTAGTTAAAGTAAAACAGATTAAATTATATATTTCATTATATACCAAATGACAATAGGAATAAAAATAACAATAGGAACACAATAAGCGAACAAGAAAATTTTTTCAACATCTCGGACACCTTACGAATGCTAAATGTCATCCACATGCAGTTGACAGCTGGAAACCCCCGAGCCAAATCGCTACCAGGCAAGAAGCTACCAATACAAGTAGGAGGAAATGGATCTCTTTCGGAGGATCATAGAGCAACGAATCAAGCGATATTGAAGGAAAATGAACTTGAAATGCACAAGGGGCAACAAAAAACAGAGAACATAAAAATTGTCCTGGCTAATATTCAAGGAATAAGACCAAACCAATCACTCAATAAGGTTTCGTACCTGAAAGGATTTATGGACGAAACAAGGGTGGACATCGCATGCCTCACAGAAACTCATCTTAAAGATTGCCAAGGAAATTGTGAAAACTGCGAACATTGTATTGATAAGAAAGAGATAAATATAGAGGGCTTCAACTTACTAAGAGTGGATAGAACGACGAGACGGAAAGGTGGCTGTGCTATATATGTACAGGAAGGTCATATGACAGAGACGATAATAAGTAAATCAAACAGCTATGTGGAACTCCTAGCAGTGAAAATAGAAAAACTAAACTTGATAGTAATAGTCATCTATAGACCTCCAAGCACCCCAACCGAAAAATTCTCAGAGGCCATTGATGACATTAGAAAGCTAATAAAGGCCATAAACCCTCCATCCCCCAATATAATGATCTGCGGAGACTTTAACTTCCCATTTATAAAATACAAAAAGGTGAATAGGAATATATATATTCACCAGGACAAAGGGGGCACAAGAGAAGATCAGGAACAAGCAAAAATGTTGATGGCTCTCACAAACGAGTTTATGCTGACGCAGGAGATAACAGAAAATACCAGAAAAAATAACTGCCTGGATCTGGTATTCACGAATAACACGAACTTGATTGCTGATATAAAAATAACCCCAACCATTATCTCAGACCACAACTTAATCAATATATCAACAAATATGATGGCAGCATTAGAAGACAATACATATATTGTGGAAAGAAGTAAATTCGGGGTCTTTAACTTGAACTCAAAGACTATAAATTGGGAAGCAATCAGATCGCACATGGCCCAAAAAGAATGGAGAACAATTTTCGAGAATAAAACAACTGAAGAAATGCTAACAACCTTGGAGGAGAATTTTAGAAAAATATGCTCCGAAATCACAGCCAAAAGGAAAGAGGAGCTGGCTAGAAAGGCAAAAGAGAAGACTATTCCGCAAAAGAAAGAGAGTGGAGGCGAAGTTAGGAAACTGCGGAGATAATGACAGGAAACAATAAAAGAAAAACTGGAGGGTATCGATAGGGAAATACAAGCCCTGATTAAGGACCATACAGAGAGGGAAGAGGAAAAGGCGGTAGAAGCAATAAAGGAAAATCCAAAATACTTCTATAGCTATGCAAAAAGGAAAACAAAAACGTGCACCGCTATTGGGCCCTTAAGGACGGGAAATAATGAACTAACCGATGATCCAAAAGAAATATCTGATACATTGAGAGCTCAATATGAATCAGTTTTCAGTACCCCAAAAAGTGACAAAGCGATACCTGACATAAATGCATTCTTTGAAGAGGAATTGCAAGGAGAGTATATAACAGACTGAGTTTACACCAGAAGATGTAGTGAGAGCTATAGGACAAATGAAACTACATTCAGCTGCAGGGCCGGACAATTGGAACGCATTATTGATTAAAAACTAAAAATGAAATAGCTACACCTTTATACTGGATATGGAGAAGATCCCTAGACACTGGGGAAATACTGAGCATCTTGAAAAGAGCAAACATTGTCCCTATATATAAAGGAGGGGACAGATCTCAAGCAAAGAACTATAGACCAGTGTCATTGATGTCCCCACCTCACCAAAGTATTTGAAAGAATAGTTAGAGAGAAAATTTATGATTTCCTGGAGACACGGGAAAGATTCAACGAATATCAGCATGGATTCGGATCAGGTAGATCATGCCTATCACAACTAATAGAGCACTACAACAATATCCTAGATGCATTGGAAGGCAATGACAACTACAATGTTATATACACAGATTTTGCTAAAGCTTTCGATAAATGTGACCATGGTATAATAGCACATAAAATTAAAGACATGGGAATAACAGGCAGAGTGGGAAAATGGATCTACAACTTCCTTAGTGATCATCTGCTAGATCAGTACCACAAGGGACAGTACTGGACCCACTCCTGTTCATTATTATGCTAACAGACATAGACAGCGGAGTAAAGAGCAATAGTATAGTAACATCCTTTGCAGACGATACAAAGATCAGCAGAAAAATCAGCGATGTACATGACGTGGAGGCCTTGCAGAGGGACACGAACAAAATATACAAATGGTCAGAAGACAACAACATGTCATTCAACACCAAGAAATTTCAACTCTTGAGATATGGTAGAAAAGAAGAACTTAGACTGCATATTATGCTCCAGATAGACAGGAAATTCAGAGAAGCATGAAAGCGATTGATCTCGGGATAATAATGACAGATGATGCAAAATTCAAAACACAAAATCAGATAGCGATAAATAAAGCAAAAGTCGCCGGACAGGTTCTAAGAACGTTCAAGAGAAGGGACAGGACAGTAATGATTCCCCTGCTAAAAACACTGATTATACCAAAACTTGAATACTGCTCAGTTTTGATGTCCCCATATAAAAAGGAAGAAACTAATAAACTAGAAGAAACGCAAAGTCATTTCACAGCCAAGATTGATGGCTGCAAAGAACTCAACTACTGGGAAAGACTACGTAAACTAAATCTGTACTCACTGGAAAGAAGAAGAGAGAGGTACATCATAATCTACATATGGAAAATGATCGAAAAACTGGTATCAAACCTAAAACTAAACCCAATTACCATTCAAACAACACTGGAAAATAGGAAAGGCAGAATGTGTAGTGTTCCCAAATTAAAGGCATGACAAGGGACCTCCTCAACCCTGAAGGAAAATAGCTTGGTTGTCAGGGGGCCAAGATTTTTCAACCAGCTTCCTAAGGACCTCAGAAACGTAACGGGGGTCAAAGTTGAAGTCTTCAAGAAAAGACTGGATGCCTGGCTCAGGACAGTACCAGATGAGCCAGGCGTGCCTGGCTATGTACGGTGGAGAGCGCAAGAAAGCAACTCACTCCTCCACCAGGCCAGACCTAGAGGCGGGGCTACCAGCCTGACCTCCGTGTGAAGAGAGACCAATGCACGAAACAACAAAAGGTTCATAAGGTTCATATCTAGGAACCAAATCTCTGACTGTCTGTACAATAAATTCAGTACCAGTATTACAATATTTTGCAATATTTTATTTCAAATTATTTTGTAAGGACGTCAATGATTGTTTTCAGTTTCAAGAATAATATGAAGAATTTTTTTTTATAATTAATAGTATTAATTACAATTTAATTATTGATAACTATTGTATTTTACACAAGTTCCTGTTCCCAGATGTATATTAAAGCTTATTTTTTCAATAATTAAAGACAAAATAAAATTGTGCAATTTATGGAATCAATATCAATGCAAAAGCTCACCTTTTTGTTGTACTTTTCTTTGATTTCTTCCACTGCTGATTTAACTTCTTGCAGACAATATTCTTAAGTTTTCTTTGCAGATCCTGAATCAATGGCTTTAAGTAGAAATGATGTTTGACCTGTGTGCACTGATGAGGCTAATATAGGGTTATTCTTCACAGATGACCATCCATCCATGTATAATGTCAATGTGCAATCAGCTGCACTCAACTGTTCTTTCAGACTATTCTCTACATCATTGTAAACTTCATCCAACAAATGCCCTTAGGCCTGTTCAAAAATCAACTTTTTCTTATTTTCATAGGTTTCTGTACATTTTCCCATGCTTTTTGACCTGAAAAAGCCGAAAATCACAACTATTTTGACCTAGGATGTTGGGAAGCATTGCCACATGGAGCTTTAAATTTTCTGCCTTGAAATCGGCCAAAGCGCCAATTCCGGGGTCCCTTGAATTATGTTTTGCACTTTAACTTTTGATCTAAACAAGATAGAGCAACAAATTAGGTATCAAATGAAAGAGTATAAAATTAATAAATAATAATAATAATAATAATAATAAATAAATAATAATTAATAATAATAATAATTATCTATCATTTTTCAGGAAACAACAAACTCAATCAGAATCTAGAAAACCATCTACAAGTTACAACTTCACAATGGCATTAAGCAAGGAGCTGAGGGAGCTCTGTGGGCGCACAGTTGATATCTCAGAACCTCCACGTACTGTCCACAGGCAGGTGTCAACTGGGCCATCTACCAGATCTCTCACTGAAACTTTCCTGGTTGGATACCCTTCAGCTTTTATCAGTGGTTCCCAGCTTCCCACCAACAGACAGGCGTTCCAGTATTTCCTTAATCTTCAGAATTTACCGGAAAATGCAGGGAGGCCCATGGTTCAAGACCTTGCATATGAAACAGTTGAATCTATCATCCCATTCTGGCAGATGGCTAGGATCAAGACAATGACCAAGTACAACGCAATGAAGCTCTTCATGAAACTACATGAGAAACATCATGCTCTGGTGAAAAGCAAAGGAAGAGCAAGTAACCCTGGAGGAAAAAGAGGAGCATTTGTGCTGGAATTAGACAGCCTGTTCGATATAGGAGCTCCAGATGCAATCCAGGAAATACAGAACAACAGACTGTTATCCAGAGAGAAGAAAGATGAGGATATCAGGTTCTACGAAGACCAAAAGACTGAGAGGAAAGGTCATATGTCTGGTCATGACAAGATTTTTGAGACAAGATCCCTGCAGCAAGCAGCGAGGAATGAAAGACTGCAGCATAGACAAGAACAAGGTAAAACTAATTACTTTGAACGTTACAAAAAGTTTTAAGTTTTACTCCATTGCGATATTTAGCATGTACTTAACAATTACTATCTTAACATGTTGTACTATTTTACAGCTGCAGCAGAACAAGAGGCAGTTGTTCATGTGGATGACATTACCTGGGGTGACTCAACTGACAACGACGCTAACACAGAGGACATGGATTACCATCAGCCTCATCCTGGATGTTCTCACCATCAAGACACTGTCACTAGTGTGACTTTGACGTTTCCAAGGAAGGTCATGGAATGTGATGTCATCTGCAATACAGCTGATCGTCTTGGTTTATCAGACAATCAAGTTACTGCCATGGTTTCTGCCACCTTGAAAGCTGGAGGGGCTGATCTGGATAACTTCGTCATCTCAACCTCAACAACACGTCGCAACAGAATGCTGTCCAGGTATAATATCAGCCAGAGTCACATGTCCAAGTTTTGTGAAAAAAAACCACAGTACGCTGCCTTACACTGGGATGGAAAGTTGCTCAAAGATGTCTTGGGTAGTGAACCTGGAAGTACCTCAGAGACTTTAGCTGTGCTAGTGTCTGGTCCACCTTCATACACTGAAGGAAAGTTATTGGGAGTACCTGTCATCGACAATTCTTCTGGCACAGCTCAGGCTGAGTGAGGCTTCAATGGATTTACTGGAGACATGGGAACTTATGGATAATGTTACTGCCCTTGTTTTTGACACTACATCCAGTAACAGTAGAGTTCACAGAGGAGCTGCCAAACTGCTAGAGAAAATGCTGAACAAAAAGGTGTTTTATCTGGCCTGTCAACATCACATCCTGGAAATCCTAGTAGGAGCAGTTTGGGAGAAGCTGTTTGGGAAGGTGAAGGGGCCAGATAATCCCTGGTTTGAGCATCTGAAGGATGTTTGGACGGACTTGTCCAAGGAAAACCCAAAGATGCTGGCTATCAACAGCAAATGGCTGAAGGAAAAGAAGAAGAACAGTGAAGAAATACTCCAAGACATTCTAACAGCAGAAAGGCTTCCAAGAGCCGACTACAGGGAAATGGCTGAACTGACAGTCATTGTTCTTGGAGGAACGCCTCCTCGAGGTATTCACTGGAGTCAACCAGGCGCCATTCATCAGGCCAGATGGATGGCCAGAAACCTGTACTCCATGAAAATGCTGATGTTTGCAGATCAACTTGAGTACGACGAAGACACTGTATCAAAGCTGGAAAGACTCAACACCTTCCTTGCGCTGTTCTACACTCCTGTATGGATGATGTCAATGTCTGCTGCAGATGCTCCCGTGAATGATCTAAGTCTAATCCAGGACATGTTGAAGTACAAGAAAACTGACCCAGAGCTTGCTGATGCAGTACTTAATAAGATGGAAAACCACAAATGGTACCTGACGCAGGAAGTCGTGCCATTTGCCCTGTTCAGCAGTAGATTGAGTGACACATTGAAGCACGACATTGCTGCCCAGTTACATGCCACTGAGAAGCCAGACAGCTTCAGAACAGGAAAGCCTCTATTCCAGAGTGTCACAGCTAAGACCACCCTGGTTGATCTCATTGGCCCAGAATCACATTTCCTGCTGGACACACTGAACATTGGATCCGAGTGGCTTCTGGAACCTGTCACGTCTTGGCCACAGAATGAGGACTACAGAAAAGCGTTGGACTATGTTAAGAATCTGAAAGCGGTGAATGACATTGCTGAATGTGGTGTCAAGATGATGAGCGACTTTGCAAATGTCATAACAACAGATGCCAAGCAAAGGGACTATCTCCTTCAAGCTGTGGAGTTCAACAGACGCCGCTTTGACAGCTTCAAGAAACAAACTCTCAACAACTGACTGTGTAAATGTCATTATGAAATTAATCATCATGTAATGCTTTCACTTCTTGATCGATTAGACTTGTGACAAAATGTTAATCTCAAATTTGTGTCATGAATAAGGCGCCTTGTCTGCCTTGAGTGTGAGAAAACGAATTTTGTGATATTTCTGAAATCTTTGTATGTACCAATGTGCCATTTCTTGTTCCAAGACTATCATAATTGTATAAGTTAGAAAGAGGATTAAAAACACTTTAATTTGGTGCCTATTTTGTTGTTCTATCTTGTTTAGATAAAAAGTTATAGTGCAAAACATGATTCAAGGGACCCCCGGAACTGGTGCTTTTGGCTGATTTCAAGGCAGAAAACTTAAAGCTCCATGCGGCAATGTTTCCCAACAACCTAGGTCAAAATGGTTGTGATTTTTGGCCTTTTCAGGTCAAAAAGCATGGGAAAAAGTACAGAAACCTATGAAAATAAGAAAAAGTTGATTTTTGAACAGGGCTAAAATGCCCTGCTAGATCCTTGTGTGATAGAGTCTTATAACCTGGTCTTGCAATATTCATCATTTCTTTAAAATATTTCTCTTCAGCAGTCAGGAAAGAAAGATTGCTAGCATAAAAAATCTTGGAATTGCTTTGTCTATTGCTTCTTGCCATGCTGGAGTTGTTACAATTGAAAAATCTCTTATTTTTGGCTGTACAGTTCTGTGGTGGCTATGTACCCATTCTTGAACTGACTTTGCTTTCTTTTTCTGTGGTGTTTTGAATGCTAGTACCGAAGCAGTTGATGTTGTACTTGTGTTTGTTTCATCGTCAGAAAGCATCAATTCTTCATGCGCTTCATCTGAATGGCTTGATGATACAGAAGGCTTAGGTGAAGGGTTTTCATAGCCTAATGATGTAACTCGTTTAGGGCATTTATTTAAATGGGCTTTTATCCATTCAATTTTACTACTTATTTCAGTGTTACAATACTTCCATATAACTTTATTTGTTCCTTCTACACTTAACACTTCATTCCATTCACCCTTACTTTTCCTTCCTGCACCTGCTACACGTGGCATTTTTCTTTGTAAATAATATGTTCAATTTTATATTGTAACTAGACCTATAGTATATTCATTAATTATAATAAAGATTTTTTTAATTAATATAATTTTATATATATATATATATATAATACACTATAATTATATATATAATTATATATATATATATATATATACAGTGCCCGCGAAAAGTATCCGATCACCCTTGAAATTTGTATTTTTTACATAAAAAACAATGTTTAAATGTATACTAACCTTATATTAGTATTTTGTCATCTGTCCTTTGGTTTGGATGACTTGTTCTAGACGTTTTGGCATGGATTTAATCAAGTTTTGACAAACTTCCACTGATATTTCCTTGCACCATACCTTTTTGATGGCCTCTTGTAATTTTTCGACTGAGCCAGTGTCGTGGCATTCAACCTTATTTTTTATTATTAGCCACAGATTTTCTATCGGATTGAGATCTGGACTATTACCAGGCCAATCCAAAATATCAAATTTATTGTCAGTAATCCATTTTGTCACTATTTTGGCCCTGTGACATGGTGCACCATCACGCATGTATGTTTTTGTCCTTTGGATTGCCATTGCCATTGGAAGTTTATCCTGTAGCATTGCTAAATACCGTGCACCATTCATAGTTGTGTTCTTTGGAAGAAAATATAAGTTTCCACGCCCATAGTAACCGAAACAACCCCAAACCATCACACTTGGAGGGTGTTTCATTGTCTTTAGGGTGTATTTAGGGTCCATCCTATTTGAGCCAATAGGCCGGCGAACCTTTTTTGGACAACTTCTGAATGTCAAAAATGTCGACTCATCGCTAAATAAAACCTTCTTCCAGTCATCAACAGTCCAATGAATGTATTTTTTACAAAATGCGACACGTTTTTTACGCATTTTTTCATTAATGAACGGTTTCTTAGCAGCATGGCGAGATGGTAATCCGAGTTCTTTTTGGAGCCGCTCCTGGATAGTTCGTTCAGAAACACCAGATAACAAATTATTCATATTAAATTTTATTTCTTTCGCAGTTATTGTTGGGTTTTTCAATACTAAACGTTTCATAAGTTTGTCTGTTCGCGAATTTGTTTTTCTCGGTCTGCCAGATCGTTTTTTAGGGACTGGCGTGGTTAGGCCACCATTGTTCTTAGCCCGTGAAACCCATAAATTAAAGGTACTTTGGGATATGTTTAATTCCTTAGCTATCTGTCTCTGTGATTTCCCACATGCATGCAAAGCAACAATAGCACCTCGACAATCACTCTTAAGTTTTTTTTTAGCACACATTATATATAAATTTTATTTACACCACTTTCTGTAAAAAAAAAAAAAAATCAAGAAATTTACACAAACAGTGAAATCTGACAAATTTGAGACACAGCCACCCGCAACGAAGGCTACCAGAACACTAATTTGAGAATGCGTTGGATAGCTCTCATATCAGCGAGCAACCTCAAAGTTACCAGATGTCGCTAGAACAAATAGAAAGTGAATTACGTGTCTCTGAATATCAAGGGAAAATATTGTATTTTCTTGAGTGATCGGATACTTTTCGCGGGCACTGTATATATATATATGTGTATATAATACACTATAAAATTATTTTACATTCAATCTTACAAACAAAAATATTAATAAATATAATTATAGCTGACAGCCATCAAATAAAATTTACTGTAGTGTACAGTACAGTATTTAAATAATAGTTACAATCAAGTGTGTCAAGTGCTGATGCCTGACACTATTTGTTAACAAACTCTTTTTCTCACTACTGGGAACCACCTGAATACTGTACATTGCATTATTTGATCCTTACTGACTAACCCTGGAGTATGAACAGAGCACAACATGTTCAAACAAGTTACACAGATCACTCCCATGAATTGTCACCCTTTGGAAATTGGGTGGAAATCTGTTTGAACATGTCTGCTGTCAGGGGTTGTTGAGTTTGCTAACTGAGTTGTGTGTTTATCTAAAATACAGTAGATGAGTCATGAAATATTTTATAAATTAAATACAGGTGTATTTTATTGTGTCAACTGTATTCCTTTTATAAATGTTTTTATCATCTTATACCTCTAAACCATTTAGCAGGTATAAAAAGATAAATAACATTAATTATTATTGTATTGGAGACTTATAATAACATACTTTTTAAAAAACCCAATTTTCCCCAATTTTGTCCGGGTTTTATTGAAAAAAAAAACCAAAAAACCCGGGTGGGCTAGGTTTTTCCAATAAAGTGGGCAATTATGCCAACCCTGATTTCTTGTACTCTCCACCTCACATAGCCAGGTACCTCTGGCTCATCGGGGATTGTTCTGAGCCAAGAAAAGATTTTCTCTCCACAATATCACTCATAAATAGTACCACACAGCAATCCTCACCATCTGTATTAGTTTTGGTTAGTAAAATTTTATTTCTTTTATTATATTATGTATTACAGGAATACCTCAAAATTTGTCGTTTCACAGATTCGTCATCAATCTTTTACTACCTATAGTTTCACAATCCATCATCCATATTCACAAATTCGTCATTTTTTGAAAAAATATGAAAAAAATGATCGAAATTGACGAAATTCAACTGTTTACCTATGCAATATATTACATATTTTGCCGAAAAATGAGTAGAATTTGATTAATTAATCTGTTTAATAACATAATACAGTAAAATGTTTTCTCATTGAAACATTATAATCTACCTCGAATTTCGTCATGTTATTCCGGAATGAATTAACGACAAATTTTGAAGTATTCCTGTATTTATATATTATATATTATTCACTAACTGTATTTATAGCTTAATACTTGTTAATAAGGTTAAATCAGGCTATATATAGGCCCATGTTAACTTGTAAATGGATGTATTGGGGTAAATTGAATGTAAATATGTAGTCTCTCATATACACATTTTTTTGTTATACATGGATCGTGCAAGCACGGAACCCCTGCATAAAAAGGGAATACTGTATTAGTATGCAATCTCAGTGTAGAGCAATATCCCCCACATTAAACCACTATAACAATGAAGATGGATAAAAATAAAACCCTATGGATATAAAGTTTACAAAATGTTACATAATTTCAAAATAAATTATTTACTGTATACAGTATTTAGAGGAAAATAAATGCTGCTTAATAAAAAAATATAAAAAAGAATAGATTACAAAATTAAAGGTGCTTAATGAAATTAGCATATTTTAAATATCAGATATTTAAAATATGGCAGTATTGCATCAGTAGGAGCGAATGAAGTGATTTTCAAAATATATTTAGTGATGAAGCCTGCCTGAGGTGCATGGGAATTGTATTCCATACATCTGCTCCTTTGAAAGAGTGCATTTCCTGTAGTTTCTATTGTATAGTTAGGTTTCTGTATAAAATCAGTGGGCAGTCTGGTGCTACAATGATAGTGTATTTGATGGGTGGTGATTGCTCTTTAAATGGGTGATGTATATTGATTTTTGTTCATAACTCTGAACATACTGACAGCAACATTGAATTTGTATAAATCATTTAGTTTTAAAATATTAAACCCTTTAAACAGTGGGGAAGTGTGACTTTGTCTGTTGTCATTATTCAAGAGAGTTCACAAACATTTTTTATGAATTACTTCCAAAGGATGTTTTATCTATTTCTTTGAGCTACCCCATGCTGTAATGTAATAAATGTGGATGGATGGAAGGAATAATATAGGATAAGGAGTGCATTATGAGGAAGGGTCATTTTTTAGTTTAACTACCATAAAATGGGGTAACTGGGCCATACTAAGTTTAAAGTAAATTTTTGTTATTTTTTCTATATATACATTGTAGGTACCTACGCATTGGTACCTACAATTTATGGAAAAAAATCATACTTTTATATAATGAAATTTACCTTAAGTAAATTAGTAGGGCCCAGTTACCCCATTTTATGGTAATATGAAGTGTGATATTTTGGATTTGATATATTGTACATGACTTTTGAAACATTTTTTCATCTAAATTAATGCCAAGTACTTTAACCTCATTCACCTTTACAAAAGTAATATTCCAATTTTTATTTGACAGTTTGTATAAATATGTTTTGTAGTAATAATCATATAAGATAACTTTGTTAGGTTCAATAAAAGTTTATTAACCCTTCGGATGCGGAATTCCTGACCGTGTACTTTCCACCTGTGCGCAAGACAATCGGGAAATTTACCCTTTTGTTAAAGTAAAATAAATCAAGTCAAGCACCATTTTGTTAAATTATTTTTGTTTCCCTTAATAAATAAACATTTTCTCTTACAAAATAAACATTTTCTCTTACAAAATAAACAGAATTTAGTGGGTAACTTGGGAATATGGTTGAGTAGAATCTTATGAAAATTTACACGTTTTCAAGCATTTATGTTCAGTCTTGCATAAGAAATTGGGGGAATGAAACGTGCGCTATGGCAGCTAAAAAACAAAGACTGGAAAGTTATGAACAAATGATAGCTGCGTTAGATGCAATAAGCTCTGGAAGCAGTGAGTGTGAAAGTGATTATAGTGAAACTGATATAAGTGACAATGGAGATGATATTACAGCAAGTAGTAATAGTTCATTTTCATGGCAAAGTGTGCAACATTGCCAGTCTAACAGATATCGCTTTCAAGAAAATGTAGGACTTCAACAAGGTTGCAATCTAAATGAAGCAAGTTCAGAAATAAATTTTTTTGAGTATTTCTTTGACAATGTTATGATGCAAAATATAGTGGGACAAACAAATGAGTTTTATCAATATGAGAAAAGAAGATTAGGCCCATCTCAATCTTCCAGGATGCAACGATGGCATGATACAAAAAATTAGGAACTGTATGTCTTTTTTGCTCTAACAATGCTCATGCCACACATAAATAAACATAGACTGCAGGATTACTGGGGTTCAGACTCCTTGACTGAAACACCTTCCTTTCGCAAGTATATGTCAAGAGATCGATATTTATTACTCATGAGATTTCTGCATTTCACAGACAATTCAATTCCTCCAAATCAGCCAAATGATCGTCTTGTAAAAATCAGACACTGTATAACTCATATGAAGTCAAAGTTTTCAAATATTTACAATCCAGGACAAAAATTAGTTATTGATGAATCTCTTGTACTTTTCAGAGGGAGGGTAATTTTTCGACAATACATACCCTCCAAGCGTCATAGATTTGGAGTGAAATTTTTTATCCTTTGCGATTGTGAAACTGGATTTGTCTTGGATTTCATCATTTACACTGGATCGGACATAGATTATCCTGCAAATGATCCACTAGGACATTCTGGAGCGATTGTAAAGACACTTTTAGCTAAATATTTGAATAAAGGCCACAACTGGTATACGAGCCCATTACTATGCAAATATCTGCATGTAAATAAAACAGGATCTTGTGGAACTGTAAAGGTAAATAGAAAAAACATGCCCAAGTTTCGCCCAAGTAGAAAAGGAGAGTGCCATCTGATGGAATCAAAACCTTTATTAGCACTAAAATGGACTGATAAAAGAGATGTGCATATGCTAACAACAATTCACAGTGGAAGAATGATTGACTCAGGAAAGGTTGATCGTCGAACAAACGAAATAAAATTCAAACCAGATGCTGTTGTGGACTATAACAAAAATATGCGTCTGGTGGACAAATCTGATATGCAAATTAGCAGCGTAGAATGCATTAGGAAAACTGTGAAGTGGTATAAGGTATTCTTTCATCTTTTGGATATTTCTCTTTACAATTCCTTTGTACTCTACAAAAAACCTACGAAAAAGCAGATTTCAATGAGAGAATTCAATCTTCCATTAGTCTCTCAACTACTCACGAAGTATGCTCAAATAACATCCCCACATCCTGGAAGACAAAGTGTGAGACCAAATGCTCCTGACAGACTTCTCTCAGCTAATTACATTGAAAGACATCACCTGGAACAAGTTCCGCCAACACCATCTCGACCTGTAGGTCAATGACAATGTCATGTATGCTCACATACAACACAAAGAGAAAAACATGTTAGAAAAGTTTCTACTTGGTGTCCGGAATGCAAAGTTGCATTGTGCCTTGAGTGCTTTGTTCTCTACCACACCCGTGCCAACTACTAAATACTAAATTCAGTAAAAGTGTAAAACAATGTTGTAAATAAGTATAATGGAAAGTGTAGATTTATCAAAAGAACATTTATTTCATGAACAATTATTTTCAAAAAGGACAATTATTTTATAAGGAGTTATTTTTCAAAAGGAATAAAAAATTATTTTTCAAGAGAACAAATAAAATGTATATTCTTCAAAACTCAAATGTAAGTATAATACTTGCTCATTTGTGTACATGTGTGCATATGTGTACATGTGTGCATATGTATACATGCATGCATGTGTGTGTGTGTGTATATGTTTGTTGCGGATGGTTTATGAATATATCTGAGTCATAGATTCTTCAAAACTCAAATGTAAGCATAATACTTGCTTGTTTGTGTGTACATGTGTGCATATGTGTACATGCATGCATGTGTGTATGTGTGTGTGTATGTTTGTTGCGGATGGTTTATGAATATATCCGAGTCATCAATAGCATTAAAATGCAAAATCATTTATTTTTATTAGGATTTTGTGCGAAAACATAAAACAAATAACGCGATCATCATATGATGCTAGGAGCATTCTTCCGACAAACTTCCTGAGCATCATATGAGGATGGGAGCAGCGTAAGTGTTAACAAACATCCATTTATACACATTTTCCAACTGCCTGTTCATTTCATTAATTAGAAAGTCTGCGTTATGATGGGAAGAAGTAAATGTGGTATTATCTGCATATTGTTGCAATTTAATGCGGTAAGATGATGAAAATCATTGATGTGAATTAGAAATTTAGTAATGGGCCAAGAATAGATTCTTATGGGACTCCACTGGTTAGCATTGCCTTGTTGGATAAATTGTCTTTTAATCTGAGGTACTGATGGCAATGACAGATATTATTTAAACCAATTAAGGATATTCCCTCTTATTCCATATATGTGAAGTTTATTCAATAAGACTTTACGTAAAAGTGTATCAAATGCTTTTGACAAGTCAAAGAAGGTAGAGGCAGTGTGTTTTTTGTTTAAATTCTGATATACATTTTCTAATAACGTGTTTATGGCATCTTCCATTATACATTCACCTCTATATATTTTCACCTCTAAACCCAAATTATGTTTTAGTTAAAATATATTTGATTAAGAATTTAGTAAGTTTACCGGACACAATTTTTTTCAAATACTTTACTTAAGGTTGGCAATACAGAAATGGGGCAATAATTGAATGGAGTGTTTGGGTTTCCCTGACTTAAATACGGGGCATACTCTGGCTTCCTTTAGACTGTCAGGGAATATACTTAGTGTTACTGATTCATTCATTCATTAGCTTACTAAGTAGTATTGCAATTTCATCAGATACTAATTTGTATATTTTTTGCTGGAATCATATTGATGCCAGAATCTATTTTTTTTAGATTTTTTATTGCTAGGGAGATACCATATGGTAGGATTGGATCATACAAAAATTAGTTCAAATTTGGTTGTGGCATCTATTGTCAGTAGTGAATGCCTGTAATTGAGATCAAAGCTGCAGTATTGGAGCCAATATTTGCAAAGTTGTTGTTTAATAAATTGGCTGGATATTCTTTACTTCAACATGCCATAACCAATAACAAAACCAATATCTGCTGGTGTTCAAAAAGTCCTGTCACCCCCTAAAAAATTTATATATTGTAATACCAATTTTATTTGTGTGTGATTAATTGTATTTATATGTGGTAGGTGTAATTTAAGAAACAAGTCACTAGCAACTAAGGTACAATAAGTCCAAATATGTTCATTTTTGTCGCAAACAAGGTTAGGTAAGTGCAGGCAAAGTGTTCATTTGTGACAAAAATGAACACAATATTTGGATTTATCACACCTTAATTAGCTAGAAACATATATAGTTTTCTTTGGGTGCTATGGTGTGTTGAAGTAAAGAATTACCAATTGGCTGTCTTTGGGATCAATATATAAATTTCCATTTATTTTGGTAGAAATAATGAGAACTTTAGTTATGAGATTGTAGGAGTTCTTAACAAATTGTTTGAATGAATTAATGAAAATAGTTGAGCTTTACAATTATTCATGTCATTCTAAATTAAAAAAAATTTATTTCATTATTATTAATAAAGGTTATTCTATCTATCTATCAAAAATGAATATTCTAAGGGTTATCGTTTTATTTCCAGCCACTTAACTCTGGCAGCCTCTTATTCAGGACTTATTAAAAGGTAATGATTAAATAAAAAGAATAAAAGAACAAAAATCAACACACTCAAAAGAGGGTGATAAATCAGAAAGATGGTAATACAGGTAAACCTCAATTTATGATGTCCCAATTTACGATATTTTGTGTTAACAATGGTGATGAATTAAGAACACCTCCCTATTCGCTGTAAAAAAAAAATTTGCATTAATGATGGCCATCGATCAGCCAAACTCGCTGATGCTCGGAAGAGGGAACGCATCTCTCACTGCACTTGTCAGCTGCAGCATCATCTATCTGCATGCCACCACGCACCCATGTGGTGCACTACAGTCCTGCACTTTGTCCTGACAACATGCAAATCATTGCTTTCACTCTATTTTTGTGACTGTGAAGTGAGCAGTGTAGTACGCACTACAGGTTATACTTAATAATATAACAGGTAAAACTAATTTATAAACAACATTGAAAATGGCTAGCAAGCATGTTGCTGAGGCTCCTGCATCGGGGAAGGCCAAAGCACCCAGGAAAACTGTCTCTCTGGAGGTGAAGCTTGACATTGTGAAGTGGCATGAGAGAGGTGAAGGAGCATGCTCTATTGCTAGAGTGCTTGGCCTGGTCCAGTCAATGGTGTCTACCATCATTACGAAGGCATCAGAAGTGAAGGCTGCAGCGCAGAACATTGTAAAGGTTTTTTAATTTGTGTTTAGCAAGCCCTTGTTGCATCAAATCCAGTTGGTTGGCATGCTTTTCTCATGGTACTTTTCTTTTCTCCCCTTATTTTTTTTCATTTATTGAACAGATGATGAGATAAGTAACTTTAAAAGGGCAGAACACTTGTTCCCCTTGATCCCTATCAGGGGTGATTGTCGATGGATGTGCAAATGGGTAAGACAGGTGGATCATAATTGGGCATTGCCTGATGCATTTTTTTTGAAGAATAGAAAATAAAAATTAAATGTAAGGAGGGATTAATGTACGTATTTATTATTTGTTTTTACTTGTTTTTAGGTTATATGTAGCAGAATTTTAGTTGGAAGCAAGATCTGAAGCAGCAGAATGCCGAATGGAGGTGGAGAGTTAAGTTAGGCTGGATTAAGGTCCTGGCTAGCAGGATCCCTGGCCCTTAAAGGACCATTATGGTAGAAAGTACCAGTATGGGGGAAGCCATTCCCCAATGTTGTAAGACTAGCTAGGAAGTATATTTTAAAATTTATGTAACTTAATCCGTCTGACTCAATCTAATATAACTTAGTTTTGCCCTTGTTATTCTATAAATTTCCTTTTACGCTTGTTGTCATCATCTATCAAATGTTACTTTGGAAAATAACATTTACAAATTGATTTCCTATTAATTTGTAAATTAAATTTAAAAACTAACCTAAGATAATTAATTTCTTAAATTAATCAAAATTCTAAGATGTAATACTTTGTATGATTAGTAAGGTAAATACAATTAACCTAAAATGTATAAAATAATTAATCTCTCGAATCAATCAAAATTCTAAAATGTAATACTTTGTGAGAGACGATGAAAGGTATTGTGTGTGTATGAGAATTGTAATGAGTGAGCGTGGAAGGAGGGTGTATGATAATGTATATACCGTAAAATTATTGGGGTAAAATAAACCAGGTTTTAGGAAACCCATTTGTTTTGTTATCCTGTGTATGATCTCCAATACTGGGGCCTTGGGGAGAAGTTCACAGTTGTCAGTACATAGATCCGAACCGGCATGACTTCCATTTCACCTCATGATCTAAGGGAGGAATTAACATGTTAAGGCCTCATTGGAAACAAAAAGTACATTAAATTTATAAGAGGGAAGCACAACTTACCTTTGGTGAATAAGCAGAGAGGAGAGGAAGAACTTAGGAATGGGGTAATCTGTTTTAGTTGGTCTAAACTTTATAAATCTGAGACCCACTGCAATCTACCTTATAGTAGTCTGCAGGCCTGTCCCCGCGACAACATGACGCCAGTCTCCACTTCTAGATTATTAAAGAAGCATGAACCTATCATGGATAGGATGGAGAGGCTACTCCAGGACTGGATTCAGGACCAGACTCGACGCCACTTGCCTCTCTCCACAGCGATCATCATGGCAAAGGCCAGCAACATCTGGATGATGCTGAAGGCAGAGAGCAGTGAGAGTAGTGCCACTGAGTCCCATTTTAAGGCAAGTCCTAGTTGGTTTCAGTGGTTCAAGAAGCACGCCAACCTGCACAACCTTTGTCTGACTGGTGAGGCAGCCAGTGCTGACATTGTGAGTGCTAATGCCTTCCCAGCACTCCTGAAGGCTAAAGTGGAGGAAGGAGGATACACTGCCAAGCAGGTCCTGAACTTCAATGAGATGGGCTTGTTTTGGAAGAGAATGCCATCGAGGACTTTCCTGGCCAAAGAGGAGAAGACTGAACCAGGCTTCAAGGCGGCCAAGGACTGCCTTACATTGCTGCTTGGAGGCAATGCTGAGGGGGACCTTAAGTTGACTCCGATGCTGGTGTACCATTCGGAGACCCCTAGAGCTCTTAAGGGGTTTATTAAGTTAAGAAGCACCTCCCAGTCATCTGGTGCTCCAACAAGAAGGCCTGGGTAATGACAGTGTTGTGCCAGAGTTATACGGTTGGCTACCTCTCCAAGCACCTCAAGGAGTATGCAGTTGAGCAGAACATCACCAACAAGTTTCTCATGATCCTTGACAATACGCCTTCGCACCCACCTACGATGGGTGAGTGGACTGACAACATCAGTGTGATGTTCCTGCTCCCCAACACCACCACACTCATCCAGCCGATGGATCAGGGCATCATCGCCACCTTCAAGGCCTATTACTTGAGGAGGTTGATGAAGCAGCTGTTTGAGGCAACAGATGGAGAGGGAAAGCCAACCATCAAAGAATTCTGGCGTAGCTACATCAAGCACACCATACACAACATCGAACTGTCATGGAAGGAGGTCACACAAAGCTGCATGAATGTCGTGTGGAAGAAAGTGTGGCCCAAGTGCATGCACAACTTTGGCAGCTTCACAGATGTTGTAGCCATACACCACGACATCGCCAGCATCTCCCAGGAGGCTGGCTTTCGGGAGGTTGATGAAGGGAATGTGGCTGAGGTCTTGGAGAGCCACTCTGAGAAGCTCAGCACAGAGGACCTGCTGCTCCTGAAACAGCAGCAGACAGTGGAAGAGTCAGTGGGTAAGGAGGAAAACCCTACACCCATGACACTGACTCTGAAGGTGCTGAGCACTGCACTTGACCATATCAACTCTGCAATGGAGCTCCTTGCTGAGAATGACCCCAACTTCAACAGGAGTTTGTCTGTGAGGGCACTGGTGGAGAAGGACATGCTGTGCCACAGGGAGCTGTACCTTGAGAAGGAGGAGGCACACCAGACAACAATCACCACCTTTTTCAAACCCCTGCCACATTCAGAGCCACAACCCTCAACTTCAGCCTCTCCAGAGGCTGTGTGGGAGTCAGAGTGACATCTCCACTCCACCTGCAAGAGTCCCCTTAGCCTCAAAGGGGACATGTGATGATGACCAGGCTTGTTCTTAATGATGTGGTGAGTGTTGTTTAATTGTTTTCTATTGATTTTATGTGTAGGAATTTTTTTTTTGTGATACATGTGTGTTTAGGACTGGCTGGGAATGTATCCCATTGAACCCCATGTTATAATGAACTCAATTTATGATATTTCGATTTGCAATGAGGTTTTCAGGAATGCAACCCTATCGTAATTCGAGGTTTACTTGTCAAGTTTTCCATTAATTTGGTAAAGTATTCTAGACCTATTCTGGATCTCAATCAAGTGATTCATAATAGTGAATAAATATGTGAGAAGACCCTCAGATTGTCAAGAATTTCATCATGAAGGCACGTGGAGAGTTGCAAGACTATGGCATGATTATGGATGTCACTGTTAATTCCTAAGAGCAAACAGACATGTGTGATATCCATGAGCTTAGTGCTGATTCTCCAAATAAACCTGCACCCTATTGAACTTGTTCCAGTAGTGAAAAACTAGAAAACCCTATAATTAAAGATTGTGCATGGTTGTACAACTTTTAAGACCCCTTCCAAATCTATGTTAAAAATATTTCTAGTTAGGATTAGCTATGTTCTGTTTTAATGTCTATTATTCACCATTTATTTTAACCATACTAACACCCCTCATTTTTCTTGCCTTGATGAGATTGACTTATCTTATTGTCTGGGCTATCCCCTCCTTTTCTAGTGCCATTTTTTGTTCCAAAATGGTTAATTAAACTAAATATACCATTAGGGTATAGTTTGGGGATAGTCTAAGTGGTGTTGTCATTGCCAAGAATAAACTCATAAAAATCAAGGTTTTCGTCCATAATAGTTCCTTAGAGAAGCTTGGACCATTGAGGGGGAAACTAGAAAACATGTGAGGTTCTAGAAATTTGCTAATGTTCAGTTTAAACCAGGGATACAACTTATGATAATCAAAAGACCTCCCTCCCCCTTCTTCTAATCACTTAATCAATACAGGGAATTAAATCTAGGTAACACTATACAGTAGGGTGGTCCAAATCCATAGGGGGAAATTTCAAAATTGTCTTAGATAGTCTCCACAAGTGTGGTTTTTGTCCATTTAGTGTCCACATGGTCTGTGCAAAATTGCAGTGTGATTGGTGAATATTTAGAGGTCACCCCACTCTGAATATATATATTATATAATGTACTTTTTCTTCCGTAGGTCCGATGGCTCAAACTCGATCAATTCCAAAAGTTTGGCTTCTAGGGATGGCAACTGGAACTTTATCCACGTCAAGGCTCCCTACATGCCTTGACGCCCTCCTCTTGGGGCAATACCACCACATCAATCAAAAGCAAACCACCTCCGACAGTCTGAACCAGGCATGCCAGAGGGTGATTGAAGTCTGGACCCGAGCGCAGATCCCAACTCAACGGATCGACTCCTGTGTCCGTAAGCTTTCAAAGCTTTTAGACCGCTACAAAACACTCAAGAAGCACAGGACCAGGCAACGTGCCAGCGATAGAATGAATGAAGACATCTTCAAAGCGGACATCCAGGAACTGTTTGACATCGCAACCAGTGATGCCATGAGCACAATCGTCAACGTTGAGGACCGAAATTTCCTGTCCATGCAGCGCAAGGACGTCAATTCTTGCAGCATGGCTGTCATTGATAAGGAAACGACTACACAAGAGGACAGAAAGCGATCCAGAATGGAGAAGGAAGCCAAGAGGAAGGCAAGGCATGAAGCAACACAAAGATTTGGAAGAAGCAGGAGTGTCATCAATTGATGTTTCCTCTTCTTCTTCTTCCCTTTTTTCGCAAGACGACGACGACTATAGACCATCGGTTCCGATTCCTTCTTCGTCTGAAGCTCCGGCACCAAAACGTCCCAAGAACAAGGTTACAAACATTTTCCAATCTCCAGAAGTCATTGGAGCAATGGATCGCACCAATCTTTCTGACCGGAATGCTGTTTTCGTAACTGGAGCTGTATTACAGGCCGCGGGGCATGATCTGTCTGGGATGACGTGCTCTCGGAGCTCTATTCATCGCTACAGAGAAAGTGGGCGAGAACAGGCAGCTCGAGAAGACCTAGAATCATTCTCTCTAGAAGACCCTGTCCTTCTCCATTGGGACGGAAAGCTTCTCCCCGGCATTGGCATTGAAGGGAAGAAGACGAATGTGCATCGGATAGCAATCCTTATAACATTCAATGGACAGGAGAAGCTGCTTGGTGCCCCAAAGATGAAACAAGGAACTGGAGAAGCACAGGCCCAGGCATGCCTTCAAACTATGAAACTATGGAATGTGGAACAGCATGTGAGAGGTCTCGTCTTCGATACCACTGCGTCAAACACGGGTTTACATCGCGGAGCCTGTGTCAGGATTGAAGAAGCATTGGGTCACGAGCTAGTTTGGATCGGTTGTCGACATCATATACTTGAAGTCGTACTTGCTGATGTCTTTGCCTCAATATTTGGCTCAACAGGAAGTCCTGAAACAGGCCTTTTTAAGCGATTTCAAAAGGAATGGCCATCTCTCTCCCACGAAGCATTTGTCTCAGCATCGGACAGCTTGTTCGAGAACCCTCAACTCCAAGAGATGAGAAAAGAGATGCTCACTTACTTACCTAACGCTCTTCAGGCAAGCCAACCTCGTGACGACTACAAGGAGTTCCTTGAACTATCTTTGCTCTTCCTGGGGGGAAAGACTGGTGGTCAACTCTTTATCCGAGCTCCGGGTCCCATGCACCACGCGAGATGGATGGCGAAGGCGATTTATGCGCTCAAAATCTACCTCTTTCACTATCAATTCAAGCTCACAGCACGCGAAGAACGAAACGTGACTCAGCTGGCTTTATTTGTCAGTCTGATTTACGTCAAGTACTGGCATGAAGCGCCAATGGGGACACAAGCTCCTCTCAATGATCTCAAAATGCTGCATCTTCTGGAAAAATATCCACACGGAGGAGCTGCACAAGCGGCGAAGACAGCTCTAAGACGCCACCTGTGGTACTTGTCGGAGCATCTGATTGGACTGGCCTTCTTCGATAACACTAGGCAACAAAGATTTTGTTACAGAAGACCAAATAGGTGCTCCTAGCTAATTTCGGTATGCTGATTTCAAATCTATAATTAGATTTTTTCTATCACGTCTAGATTTTGTGTAAAATGCAAATCACTTTTAGTAAAATTTTCTACCACGTCCAGATTTTGGTTTTAATCGGCTTAATGCCAGTAATATGAAACTTGCTTTTCAAGGTTAAAGCAATTTTTTTTGCCAACTATATACAAATTCGAACAATTTTGATAAATAAAATTTATCCCGAGTTGGCAACACTCAGTCAAGAGCATAGTAACGGGCAACGGCCCAACGGTCAGTCGCTACGTGACAGTCAAGCAGAACGGTTGTTGAAGCTCTCTGCTGATGAGCAAGTGACAGGTTGTGGTGACTTGTGTGTTTTTATAGCATTTGTTTTGTACTACGGTGTGTATTTCTTTTTATTTTGCACATTGTAATAATTACTTTCTACGTTTTTTCAGATATTGTATGGTAATTCAAAATGGCATCAAATAGACGTGCTTGTGTAAATCACCCAGACAACTTCTGCTTTGTCTGTGGACAATATACACCTAAGCCACAACGTAGAAACATAACAACAAAGATTAAACTTGCCTACAAGTGTTATTTTGACTGTAAGTTAGGAGACCAACAGAGGGACTGGGCACCACATATTTGCTGTGCACAGTGCAATGCAATGTTAATAGCTTGGATGAATGGTAAAAGAAAAGCTATGCCGCTCTCAGTCCCCATGGTTTGGCGTGAGCCGAAAAATCACTTCAATGATTGTTATTTTTGTTTGACAAAGATTGCTGGTTTCACAAAGAAAAACAAATCAAAGATCACGTACCCAAACTGCGAATCAGCAATGAAACCAGTACCACATGATGAAACAAATCCACCACCAGTTCCACCAGCAACGATAACAGACAGCAGTTCATCTGAAGATTCTGCTAGTGATATAGAAACAGGGAAAGATGGCATATATGTTCCAGATGCAAATATTTCCCCACATTTGTTAAGTCAAGCGGAGTTAAATGACTTAGTGCGCGATTTGGAATTACCAAAAGAAAAGGCAGAGTTGCTTGGTTCAAGACTTCAAGAATTTAATCTTCTCCAACCAAACACCAAAGTTTCCCATTTCCGCCATCGCCATTTGCAGTTTTCATCATTTTACTTACAGGAAGAAAACGTTTGTTTCTGCCACGATATCAGTGGTCTGATGCAAGGGATTGGCTGTCGCTATGATCCAAAAGAATGGAGACTGTTCATTGACTCTAGTAAAGCTAGCCTTAAAGCTGTATTACTGCACAACGCCAATGAAAAGCCTTCAATACCTGTAGCACATGCCATTGGCCTTAATGAGACTTATGAATCGATGAAACTGCTGCTAAGACTCATCAAATATAAGGACCACACATGGAATATTTGTGGCGACCTTAAAGTTGTATCATTACTTCTTGGGTTACAGTTGGGCTACACAAAGCATATGTGCTTTTTGTGTCTATGGAACAGCAGAGATGACAAGAACCACTACAAAAAACATGATTGGCCATCTAGAACTGAAGATGATGTTGGTAAATACAATGTGAAACACCCAGCACTTATTGACCCTCAGAAAGTACATCTTCCACCACTTCACATTAAACTTGGCCTTATGAAAAATTTCGTGAAGGGTATGGATCATCAAGGTAGTGGTTTCCAATATTTAAAGGATAAATTCAAAGGAATATTGACAGATGCTAAGCTAGAAGCTGGAGTTTTCACTGGACCACAGATCCGCAGTGTCATCCACGACTCATCGTTTCCATCTAACCTAAATGAGAATGAACTAGGAGCATGGACATCTTTCGTTGAAGTTGTCAAAAATTTTCTTGGAAACCACAAAGCTGAAAACCACCGTAAACTCGTAAAAAACATGCTTAAATCTTATGAAATAATGGGATGCAGAATGTCTTTGAAAATTCATTTTTTACATTCTCATCTTGACTTCTTCCCGGCCAACCTTGGGGCTGTAAGTGACGAGCATGGTGAGCGCTTCCACCAACAGATCTCAGTTATGGAAAACAGATACCAAGGTAATTTCAACCCAAATATGATGGGAGATTATTGTTGGTTCCTGCAGAAGGAGAGCTCGTCATCCTACAAGCGACAAAGGAAGAGGACACACCAAAGTTTCACTTAAGAACAGGAATTTGCCTTTCAGTAGTAACAACAAAATACTAATGCGCTTTGGGTGGATGGTTGGGCGCAGGGGTGGTAACTCCGCCAGCGGAATTCCGCTGTCTGTCTTAAGCCAGAATAAAGGAGGAAAGACATCCCTGTTCACTAATTATTTAAGTATGCTTAACATAAAACGTGGCACGGAAAAGTAGCTTAGACAGCTTTCGTAATAGAAGCAGGTGAGAAAAAAATGAAAAATAGGGGTTTTCGGTTACACAAAATCTGGACGTGATAGAGAAATTTTGATATCAGATCTGAAATCAGCATCACCGCTTTAGTAGGAATCAGTAGTTCATGTGTCTGTAACAAAAAAAAAGTTGAAATTTGTTGCCTAGTGTAATAGGATCGATCCTGATACCAAAAGGAGAATGGTTCAACACCTCCAACATCCCCAAAAGAATGGCTGCCCCCGACGAATCGACATGGTGGAAGCTGGTGTTGAAAATGATGTGGCATCCTTCGTCACGAAAAGGACATTGACCCTCTTTGATGCCTTGAAAGTTGGAGGTAAGGAGGAAGCGCGCCAGTTACTTCAAAAAGATCCACGGGAATGGCCAAATGACAAGAACTACAGGGAACTTAGAGATCGCGCCTTAAAGATGAAAGTCGTCAATGATGCTGCCGAGCGAGGTATTGCTCTCGCACAACGCTACAATGACACTTTGACACGAAACGAGGACCAGAAGCAGTACCTCCTACAACTCGTAGCCGCCCACCGAAAACAGATACCAATACCATCCAAGGCGACTCTGATGCAGAAGAAATAATGAAGATACACCCATTATCATGTCCTATTGTCTTACTGTTTTCTTTCATATTCTTTGAGAACCAAAAAAAAATTTAGTTATTCAGTTGTCTATATATTTTCCCAAATTTTCAAAAAGGGGGCAAGTGGGGCGACCCCTAAATATTAACCGAATAACGTGAAACTTTGCACAAATACTGTCCATACCAAGAGGCATAAAACCAACCTTGTGGAGAGAACTTAGTCGATGCTTTAACTTTTTGGACCACCCTACTATACAGTGGAGTAAGGGTTGATCTTTAGTGGGACAGTTTCTTATTTGTACAGTTTCTTCAAGTACCGTAGCTACATTTTCTAGTCTATTCTAAATCCCTCTTTTCCTTAATCTGACTGAACACCCTTTTCTTACACCCACTTGTTAACATCCCAGCAAAAACTATTTGCTTTCCATTGCTTGAATGCAATGTGGTGGTCCTGCTCTTCCTGCTTCATGGGTCTTTGAATGGTTCTTGCTTGCTTGACATCTAGTGTACTGCTTGGGAAAAGATTCACTTCCCACTTTCCAGTCTGTTCAATCTGCCTTTACAGTGGCCAGCCAGTAGAATTGGATTCCTACCCTAGGAAGAACCATTTCCAGAGTCAAATCCAGGTGGGTTCTCTAGTTTTCCCACAAGATGCAAGGAAATTGGTTAGAGGATGTTTGACAGGAAGATCTTGGCATTATAGTTAGTAGTTGATTATTTGCCCTACTTCCAGCCTCTAAGCACTGCTTAGAAAATAAGCAGTGCTTAGAGGCTGGAAGTAAAGCAAATAAAGTGCTAGGTATTATTAAGGAGAATGTTAGTTACAAGAGAAAGGAAGTCATCTGTAAATTATATAATTCTTATATTAGGCTTCACTTAGAAGACTGTATTCAAGCCTGGTTCCCCTCACCTTAGACATGATATTGATATGCTTGAAGGTGTGCAACATAGGGTAACCAAGCTTATCCCTAAATTAGCCCTCTCGGTCATATTTTTATTTTGTTTATTTAAAAAATATTTTCAATGGAAATTCTATGTAAAAGGATAGCATACAACAAGAAAATATCACATTTATTTTGAAAAGACACTTCCGGTACATTTTATGGAATGTCCCCATATGAGGCCATATGATCATAAGGAAGCAATATATGTAACAAAAGCAACACAAAAATTATTAGCCTTTTTTTTATTAACGTAATTCCATTTTATTCAAAAATTATCCTCATCTGAGGCTATATTGAAAATAACAATCTTTGGATATAAAAAAAAAAATTCAAAGACTGTCACTATATATATATATTAGGGTGTTTCACGGCCAGGGATGGGGTCAAATACAATTGCCCAAATACAAATATAGATATAGATACAAATACACTTTTTTTTATGGCCAAATTCAAATACCGGTACAGATACAAATATTCGAATTTATAAATCCCCAAATACAAATATAAATATGAAGCTTCAAATACAAATAAAATGCAAATACAATTTTTACTGTATTTGCAAATTTCGTACCAATTTCATCCTAAATATAAACGGATAATATTTACTTGACTTCGGCTACCCCTCAAGTAAGACAATACTGGTATAGTACTTATTGTATAAAACTTAACATTGCAATACTTTGGCTCTTATCAAAGTAGACTTCATTTTCACACCAAGGCAAGGAAAGTAACAAATTCCTCTTGTTTATTATTTTTATTAGAGAAAATTATTTCACACTTCTTGATATTTCTGCACTTTTGCATAATTAAAGAAAATAAATTCATATTTCTCAATGTTTGATTTTTACTGTTCATATCAATTTGTAGTTATATGCACAGTTATATTATATTAGTGTATTTGACTGTATTTGAAGCAAATATGGCAAATAAAAGGCTCAAATACAAATTCAAATATGCAGCTTTTTAAATTCTCAAATACAAATACAAATGCAAATATCCATTTTTGTATATTTGTAAATACAAATATGTATTTGACCCCATCCCTGTTCACGGCAGTGTGGTTGATGGATGAAGTGGAAGGAAGTTCAATCCACATTGATGCCCCTGTTCCTATTGCCGAGGAAACTCGTCTGAACAGGTTTCAACCAGATCAGAACACGTTTAGGGGTCCCAAGATTTGACGCTTCAGATTGCTTAGGTATTTCTAATTTCAGCTGTTCTAGTGTTAGTCGACTGCATTGCTTCCTGATGGAAGGGTGCACTGCTCTCTATCCTTTGTGTCAGTTGTCGAGTTTTGTCCTCGTTGTGTCTACCATTGCGTATTTGTACTCTTTTCTAATTCGTATATTTCCTCATTGCAGATAAACATGGCAACTCGAGCAAGAAAGAGGTTTGGCTCATCGGACACCTGAATAAGGAGATCCTGGGTAGCCGCCTGCCGATTAAGTTGCAAGTCTTGCAAAAGTCCTTCTTCCATCAAAAACAGGAAAACCTAGGACGGAGAAAATGTCTGAACCTCTGTTTGGATGCTGTGATGGTGTTCTGGAAAAGAGCAAGGATCCCTACTATGAGGCGGGACAGCGCCCTTCGGAAAATGGAAGCTCTGCTCCAGCATTATGACAAGTTGGTGAAAAGTAGGAACAGATCCGAGGAGAGCTGTCGTGTTGCAGAGGACATGTTCAAGGCGGAAATCAAGAACGAAATCCTCGATATTGGTCATTCCAATGCCCTTTCTATGATGACAAATGAGGAAGACAAGCTCTTCTACAAGAGTCAGCAGGACCCAACAGAGAGCAGTATGGGATTGGCAGACATGAAGCTGGCCCAAATGGAGAGTAGGAAAAGGCGTAGAGAGGAACAGCAGGAGGAGAGATGACACCAGGAATTTGAGCGGGCCAAGATGGTTACAGAAGCTGCTACTCTTGAAGACAGCTCCTCGTCCTTGGCATCGCCATCTGCGGAAGATGATCCGTCCTTGGCAGCCTCCACGTCTGCTTCATGTCTTTCTCCAAGGAAGCGGTTGAGGAACCTTATCACTCAGAATGTGGCTGTCACGTAAGACCGGATGAACATTTCTTATTGTGATGCAGCGATATCCTACACCATCATCGCGCAATCCTTGGGGCACGATTTGAAAGAGGTATCCATCTCCTCTTCTACAATGTATCGTGCTCGCCAGTCGCTTCAGAAGCAAGCAGCAGAGGCGTATCAAGAGGAAGAATTCTGTCCTGAGGAGCCCTTGGTGTTGTACTGGGACAGGAAAATGCTGCCTGAAATCACAGGTGACAGATCTGTGAACCGGATTGCTGTGCTGGTCACTGGGAATGGCCAGGAGAAGCTGCTTGGAGTTCCAGCTGGCACGGGAGTGGAGATGGCATGCGTCTGCATTGATCTTGTGCGGGAACACAACCTGTCCGAATGAATCAAGGGGTTATCATTCGACACAATGGCATCAAACACCGGGATTCACGTGGGAGCCTGCGTCAAGATTGAGGAGGGTCTCGGGAAGCAACTTCTTTACCTAGCATGCAGGCATCATATGTACGAAATCGTCCTGGCATAGGTCTTCCTGTCTTCAATGGGCCCCACCTCTGGGCCGGAGACTGGGATCTTCAAAAGATTCCAAGAGCAGTGGGGTTTCATTGACCAATCTCTTATCACCACTGCTATTGATTCAGATAGCTGCAGCATCGCTGGACCTCTTCAGGGTCTCAAGGACCGAACTGTCCTTGTCGTGAGGGAAGCTCTGGCTTCTGGTCAACCGCGGGATGACTACCAAGAACTTCTTCAACTGGTTATCCTCTTTCTCTGGGAAGAGACTGTCACCAATGTGCCACTGCGGAAGCCAGGAGCATACCACCATGCGTGGTGGATGGCGAAAGCCATTTACGGATTGAAACTGTACCTCCTTCAGGACCAGTTCAGGATGACCGGGCGGGAGCTGAAACGAGTCACAGAAATCTGCCTGTTCATCACCCTGGCCTACGCAAAGGCTTGGAGTCGTGCGACGAGAGCAGAGCAGGCCCCACGTGTGGATCTGGAGTTCTTGCTGGACCTGGAAATACTGCAGGAAGATGCCATGATTGTCGACGTCGCCAAGCAAGCGCAAGCGGCCATGAAACAACACCTCTGGTACTTCTCCGAGATGCTGGTTGGTTTGGCATTCTTTGATCAGGGGGTTCCTCAGGAAGAGAAACAAAGAATGCAAGAGAACCTCGCCAAGCCGGCATTGAGGAAAGCGTTGAAGCATCTGGAGGGGAAGACCGTCCTCGGCTCCTTCAAAGGAAAGATTTCGGATTTTGTTACCTCGAGGATGAGAGATCTCTTCACCGCACTCGGGATCAATGGTGTGGTGGGATTCGGATTAACCTAACAGCCGCACCATGAATAAGAATTTTTTGTTTGTTTAAGACCTCCATGAAACCAGGCTGCTTACCTTGAAGGGTTGTTGGATCCAGGCTCGCTGCCCAGACCTCCGATTCCACGACTGCTGGCTCGTGCCGCCAACAGTTTCTCACTTGTTTCACAGGTCTTGCCAGAATAGCTTCCTTCTGTTAGTGTTTCAATATCTCCGGCATCCCCTTCCTAACAGAACTTAAAGTTCCCTTGGTCCAATAACGGTCTTCAGCCTCTCAGACAAATCCAGCCTGAATTTAGTTTCCTCTGTTATGTGCTTTATTTTCTCTTGTCAAATTACACACAAACTTTTTTTTTTATTTACATTTCCACACATGCGCCAATTGGTTCCCCCCACTTCTCAAAACTCGAGTTTTGACACACACGCCGACACTTTTAAACCTCAGAAGCGTCTCTTTTACTAAATTTGTTTATTCTTCTTTTTTTTTCTGTTTGCTAAAATGTTAACATTAAACAAGTACTTTATTATCCATTTACTAACAGGGTTTAACAAGCAACCGTCCAACTCTCTCTTTTTCCCATACTAATTTAATAAAACTGTTTTATTCATCATTCCTTGTTTACAAGTTTACCATTTCTTTATATATAACTTATTGTTTATTCTTTTCGTTCGTTAAAATATTAACATTAACATATTAACATATAACATACTTATTCTTTATTTATTATCTTCCTACTATTTATTGTTTAAAATGTTTGTTTACTTATTTAATAATTATTAATTCTTTACTATTTATATGTATTTAAGACTTATTGGTTATTCAATTCTTTCATTTGTTTATTATTAACATTTACGTATTAACATATAACATACTTTCTTTTTTTTTTATTTTTGTTTGCTGGAAAGAAAGAGAGAACCATTGAAATCCTATCTATAATAGGGGTGTGCCGGATAGTATTTTTCACTATCCGGCCGGATACCGGATAGCTGGATAATCAAAAAAAATATCCGGCCGGATACCGGGCAACACAACTTTTGGTGACTTAGATGTTAGACCTGTTTCTGGGTATATTGAGGTCGCTGATTCTAAAAATGACATTAGTTTTTCTCCATCAGCTCTGCTTATCAAGATATGATATATATCTTTATATATTTCTATATAATGTATATAATATTATATAATTGCTGACTGGCAATCACTGTTGTTGTCAATTGAATACAAAAGTATGATGAATGTCAGCAAAAATAGTGTATTAACATCAAACAAGCATAAGGTACGAAAAATATTTCTTAAATTCAAACAAGCTTGAGACACGAATGGCAAAAAAAGTTCTTTCATTGAGACATCTCACATAAACCGCGTTTCTGAGATTTCTTGCGATGAGATGTGCCAGGACATTTGCGTTGGATGCTCCAGCAGTAATCTACCATCATGTGAGTATCCCATCATCCGCGGTACCGTTCTTCCATGGTCTTTAGTTCTTGGTGAAATCATTCACCCTGTTCCTCGCTTAGATCACCGAGGTTATCTGGGAAATGATCCAAATGACTGTGGAGGTAATGCAGTTTGATGCTCATTTTACAGCCAAGTTTACAAAAAGAAGAGAGCATATTCTCCACTAGTTCACCGTAGTTATCGGCCTTATAGTTCCCAAGGAAATTCTTCACAACCATACTAAACGATGACCACGCACGTGCCTCATTGTTGTCCATTGAATCTTGGAAACGTGGGTCTTTCATGAGTTCCCGGATTTGCGGTCCATCGAAAATACCTGCCTTCAGCTTTTCCATGCTCAGCGCAGGAAATTTTCTACATATGTGGCCAAAACACGTCCCATCTCTGTTCAAAGCCTTTATAAATTGTTTCATCAAACCTAGTTTGATGTGCAGTGGTGGCAATATGATCCTTTCTCTGTCAACCAAAGCTTCTTTGATGATATTTTTTTCTCCAACCACCATGTTTTCTCTCAGAGGCCACTGTCTTCTCACCCAGTGTTCATCTTTAGCTCTACTGTCCCAGAGACATATAAAGCACGGGTACTTGGTGTACCCGCTCTGCTGGCCCAGGAGAAAATTCACCATCTTCAGATCCACACAGATCACCCATTGGTGGTCTCGGTATGATATCTTTTCTAGGACTAGGGCGACTGTCCCGTGCTCTTCTCTCATACCGACTGAGTGACCAATTGGGATTGATCTGTATCTGTTGCCGTTGTGTAGAAGAACACATTTTAGGCTCCGTTTGGAGCTATCTATGAATAACCGCCATTCACTTGGTGTGTATTCCGATATGCCCATTTTCATCAGCAATCCTCGCACATTGTTGCAGAAAACTAAATCGTTCTCTTTTGAGAAGAAGGGTAGTAAATCCTTTTCTCTATCGCGATATAACGTGATTTTGGTTCCCGGCAGCAGTAATGTTTTTTCTCCCAGCCTGGAAGCTAACAATTCAGACGATTTCTTCGAAAGACTTAAGTCCCTTATGAGGTCGTTTAATTCGTGTTGACTAAAACCTTCTGCAACTGATGACAGTCCTTCAAAATCACTGTCATTTTGCCCACATATGCTTTCTTTGTCAGTAGCAGATTCATCATCTTCTTGAGGGAGCTCTGGAAGATGGCTGAATGATGGGACAGGTATCTCATCTGAATGTGAAACAGGCCGTCTAGCTGAGTCTGTCAGGATACATCCATTTACTCTGGTTACGTCCATTGATGCCCTTTATATTCACCAAACAAAAGTAACAGTCATCACTGTGGTTTCTCTGTTCTCTCCATACCATTGGTATACCAAATTTCATGCACCTCCTCTTTCCGTTGGTCCATTGCCACAGATGCTCCGTACACGTTTTACACACATGAGGAGCCCATGGCTTATCTTGGTCCCCTAGTTGTACTTTGAAATAGGCAAAATAAGCTTTTTTCACAAAATCAGTAATAGTTTTTCTCTGTTCAATGAACGTGTACTCTCCGCAGATAAAACAAAACACATCTGGATGATTTAAACACTTTCTTCGTGATGAAGCCATGTCAACACCTGTAACAGGAAAGAATTCACGTTAGTACATGTACAATACACATGCAAAACAGCAACATCAGCAAAATCATAGCTACAATTTAATTATACAGATGCATTTAGATTTACAAGCAACTCATAATACCGTTCCAGAAGGGTAATAAAGTAGGTAATGATGTATGCAATATCTCAAAAACTAGAGCTGCTAGAACAAAATGGATGATATTTTCTGAATCAGTGGCATGAAAATATCCAGAATAAGGTCTAAAATCTCAGGCACCAAAAAAAAAAAAAATTTTTGTTCCCCAGTGAATTATTATTTAGCTATTACTTGACTAATTGACTATACTATCAAATTTTAATTACTATTTGATGTAAATTATAGCTATCTTTCAATAACTTTACTAATTACCTATATTTTATCCTTTTCAGGATTGTTTCATTGCCTAAATCATATAGCTATATAGCTAGTTAGTATTAGTTACAGGCTTACAGCAATATTTTAACATTATTTACCCCCTAAAATGGCTAGTTTTATTTAGAAAATATTTATAATACATGAGACTAATCCAACGATAGCTATTTGCTCCCTATGTTCCAAACAGATTAAAAGGGGATCAGAGAAATTGGGTGCTAGGTGCTATAGCACAAAACCTTTGCACAATTATGCAAAGATGCTGCATTCAAAAGAATATAAAGAAGTGTCTCAACTTAACAAATCATCTGAAAATCAAAATCAACCTATAGCGACCACCGCAATGGCTCCGAAGGAGAAAAAATTAGTTGCCATGGAAAAGCAACTCATGTTAGAAGAAAGTTTTTCCTTTAAGAAAATATGGGATATAAATGACTCAAAAGCTCAAGCTTTACATAAAAAGATAGGATTAATGATGGCATTGGACAACCATCCTTTTAGTTTAGTTGAACAAGATGGCTTTATAGGACTGATGGCCCACGTACAGCCAAGGTATTTGCTACCAAATCGAACATATTTTTCAGAAAAAGTCATACCCAAAATTTATGAAGAACTCAAAGAAATTCTTATGAATAAATTGAAAGAAGGGAAATACATTAGCTTCACTTCTAATATTTGGACCTGCTCTTCTTCAAATGAATCATTCATTTCCTTGTCAGGTCATTGGATCATGAATGACTACACTCATTGTAATGCAGTATTGCATTCAGCTCATTTTTCAGGATTGCATACAGGAATTAATATAGCGGACAAATTGCAATCTATGTGGCAATCATGGAATATTGACAGATCAAGGCGTAATATTTTGGTCAGAGATGGAGCTTCTAACATAGCTTTGGGATGTGACCTTGTGGAAATACCTTCTGAGGGGTTCCAGCACAGGTGAATCAGTGCTTAACACCCGACCATCTCAGATCTTGCTTATTTTTGGTGCATAAGGTAAGTTTGTGCAAGAAAGCCAGCTGTGAAAGTTTCAGCTTTCTACAACCATTACTTCACGAGTTATGAAGGTCAGAAAAATCAAGGTTAAGGTCAAAATAGCTCAAGGTCGGCATCTTTGGATGCACCTCACACATTCACTAATTATCGTAACCATATGAAACTATATGTTTTTGGACTCAGAATGAGCTGTAGAACCCAAAAATGCAACAAAAACAGCAATAGGAGAACAAATAAAAATGTTCACCCTTTTTCAAGGAACGAATTAACCCTTTGACCTTGAAGTTCACACATTTTGGGGAAACATTTCTTTACACAAAATGAAGTTCCACCATTGCACTTTTAATATAAACAATAAAAATGTATCTTATTCACCATCTATACTGTCTTAAAGAATTTTTCAAATTGGCTATTTTTCAAATTTCTGGCAAAATTGCCATATGTATATGCATATATGTACTGTACTGTTAAATAATATATTTTGTGAACATAAATTAATTACTTATTTTATGCCTTTCTTACAGATAAACAAGATGGGTAGAAAAGTTTGTGCTGATCCTCTTAGAAAACATAAGAAGATCGAAAAAGCACTTGTGCCAGTCCGTAATACACTGCAAGGAATTCACGGATTAATATATGGAGATTACATTTGTAAAAATTGTGTTAATGATATCAATAAAATCAAAGCTGAAGACAAAAAAGTCTCTGATATTGTCTCAGATTCGAACTCAGACACTGATGCCACTGCCACAGAAAAACGTTCCTCTGCCTATGGGTGTACTACTGAAATAATGTTTGAAGATTTCCAAGGAGATTTAGACGCAATTCTTCCAATGCTGAATGTGACACCAGTGAAGACAAGTAAGTTTAAGTATTTTTAAAGTGTTAATTTATGTAGATATTATAGCAACAAAACATCAATATATATAACTACATGTATGAACATTACAACCTTTATATATTTGACAAATTCAGATGTATGCATATCAATTTATATAATGAAGATCAATACAGTTATGATTATATATACGGTATTTACCAAATTCATATGTAATGTACATGTACATCTATAGGCCTACAGTTGATTAAAAGAAGTTATAACAATTTATTTTATTTGTTTTTCAGAGGGTCTGTCACGAAAAGGGAGATCTTCAAAGGCTGAAACAAAATTTGAAATGGCATCAACATCCCTGAAGAGAAAGCTAGAAACTTCATATGAGACAAGTTTTACACAAGAAAGTGAAGAAAAGCAATCTAAAATGGATGACAATAATTTGTGAGTACTGTATATATATCTGTAGTACCTTCATTAAAGTATACTAAGCCTATATATAGATCATATGTTTGCATATAAATTTACTCAAACATGTATATCATTTTCGCAGGCATGCAGGAGTGATGCAAGCACTCAAGAATGCCTTCAGTGAGATGACTGACTACAAGAGGAAGATTCAAATACTAACACTCTCACCATACACCATTCACAGAACAGCATCTTTCTTCAATGCATCTACAAGAATGGTTTCAACCAGCCGCAAAATAAAGAAAGAACATGGCATATTACCAGAAGTTCCACATATTAGCAAAGGTCGGGTTATAACAAAGAAAGAGAAGGAAGCAGTGTGCACTTTCTATGAATCAGATGAAATAAGCAGAATATGTCCAGACAAGAAGGATTGTCTATCAATTAGGAATCATGAAGGAGAGAAGCAACTACAGCAGAAACGATTGGTGCTTGGTAATTTACGTGAGATTTTCGCTGTTTCCAAGGCAAATGACACTAATCCAAAAATAGGTTTCTCATCATTTGCTGCATTGAGACCCAAGTGGTGTGTCTTGGCAGGAGCTGGAGGAACACACTCTGTGTGTGTCTGTACCTACCACCAAAATCCCAAACTTCAGCTATCAGCTTTGGGGGAAAAACAACTATCATATAAAGACCTCATTCTCTATGCAGTTTGTGACAGTGAAAAGGAAGAGTGTATGCTACAAAAATGTGCATTGTGTCCAGGAGAAGAAAGTGTTATTGCATTCCTTGAAGGATTGGAATCTATTCAGGATGCAGTCGGCACCATAATTACATACAAGCAGTGGACTTCCACGGATCGGACAACCCTTATTAACATCGGTGAATCCCTTGAAAACTTCATTAAGTCTTTGGCAACTAGAATTTGTGCACTAACAAGACACACTTATGTGGCTGATGCACAAGCAAGTTTCCTAAAAAACTGAAAGCTAATCTGATGGTCACTGAAGGTATTCTCCTAGGAGACTTCTCTGAAAACTACTCATTTATTGTACAAGATGCTGCACAAGGTTACCATTGGGAAAATAGTCAGGCAACAGTTCATCCATTTGTGTTCTACTATAAAGTAAATGAAAATGATGTTGAAATTAAAGTTAAAAGTTATTGTTTCATTTCTGATGACATGAAACATAGTACAAACCTTGTCTTTGCATTCTTAAAGCAACTGATCCCAATGATAAAAGAAGAGAGCTCAGGCCTGCGGAAGATTCATTACTTTACTGATGGTTGCAGAGGGCAGTATAAGAATAAATATAACTTCACCAATTTGTGTCACCACAAAGAGGACTTTGGACTGGATGCTGAATGGCACTTTTTTGCAACTTCACATGGCAAAAGTGCTTGTGATGGAGTCGGAGGCACAGCAAAAAGAATGACGGCTCGTGCCAGTCTTCAACATACATTTAAAGACCAAATTCTGACACCACTTGACATGATGAAATTTCTGGATGAGAAAGATACCAGCACAAAATTTGTATTCTTATCGAAACAAAATGTCCAGCAGACAACTGAATTCCTGGAAAATAGATATAAAAATTTTGTAACCATCCCAGGTACTCGTAGATTTCATAGATTTGTGCCTATTAGTCATACCCAGTTGGAGGTTGGTGAGATTTCCTCAGGTCCTACAAAAATTATGACAGTTGTGCATCCATCGTTTAAAGATAATTTACATGAGCAAAAGCACATTTCAACTGAAGATATACAAGTTGGGGTATATGTAGCTTGTAACTATGATAATAAAATTTGGTTTGGATTAGTGGTTGAAGTATCAGAAGAATTTAGTGATTATAAGGTCAACTTTATGTCTCCACATGGAAGACGTTCTAAACATAGTATGGAAAAACCACAACATGGTATCGTATGTGATACCTTTATTTCATAATTAAATATAAATTATTAATTAATTGAATTATCTATACAAAATTGGCTCGGGATTGTTGACATAGCCTAATGGGAATGAAATGATTGCCATACATACATAGAAACCATATGTAGGCGTCGGTCTGCATAACCACGTGAAACCTTCATTTATTTCACGTGAAACGAAATTTTCTATTTGCTAACCCATGCAAAATACAAGGGAGAAAGAGTCAACAACCTTTGCCAAATCAGCAATTTATACAGAAATATGAAGATATATTAAAGGAATAGCCTCAGGGCTGTTTATGTTACAGCAAACGCTTTAAACAGGGAGGATGTCTAAAGTCCTCCCTCAAGTTCTGAGTGAATTCCTTATAATATAAAACCTAATGACTATAAAAGGGTAGGCCTATTCCTTCAGGGGTTAATAAGTGATTGCCTATATTAGTAACAAAGTGTTAATTCGTCGTGTAACTCCATCGTGGCGGCCCTACACCGAAAAAGATCGTAATGCCCTGCATCGAAGCAAACTAAGATCCATCAAAATTAAGGTGAGGCAATTTCATTTTCATTCTAGGGCGTCTAAAATCCCGACGCTAAAATTACCATAAACAATTAAATATAAAGAGGTCCTTTAAAGACCTACATATTCATAACTCTCTAACGAAAAATATAGGGCTTTTGTCGTTCACTCTCCACTGAAATCTGCTGGACATTTCCAACGGAGGAGGGTAACAGGCAATCAACCCATGGCCCTATATAGTTCTTCACATGGTGGCCCTTATCAAACATTTTGACATCTGAACAGACATGTGAAAAACTATATAGGGCATTGGGTTGATTGCCTGTTACCCTCCTCCGTTGGAAATGTCCAGCAGATTTCAGTGGAGAGTGAACGACAAAAGCCCTATATATTTTCGTTAGAGAGTTATGAATATGTAGGTCTTTAACACTAGAACAGCGAAGCGGTCATTTTGACCGCTTTTTCCAAATTTAATTAGCATATCTTGCTTAATTCGGATTAGTTCGCCGTCATATTCCATGAATGCCTTCACTACGCCAATAACCTTTTTGTGGTATAATATGATTCAATATATCTAATTATTTCAGAAGATATTCAGCGATATTACTATAACAGCGAAACGGTCACTTTGACCGTTTCTCATAAAAGCAATACAGGAGTGCTGTAAAGACTTGTCATAACATGTTCAATCTCGCTGTATGTTGTTGACAACAACACACGGCGGTTCAGTGTGTGTTGCGCTTCCAAGCTGCAAGCATGTGTGCAAACCCCTCTTTCAAATGAAGAAATTCTTCGATCTTTGCAAGCAATTTCAGAATCAAACTCAGAAGGAAGTGATATATCATTGGACAGTGATGATGGTGAAGATGATTATATTCCTCAGGCAGAAAGTTCATCATCTGAGTCAAATGAAGAAAGTGATGACCAGGCACAAACTGATTCAGCTAATAAAACGTTCAATGCTGGTCATGTTGCGGGTGAGTACAATAAATATTTACATCTTTGTCAGTTTCAGTATGGCGATTCGTGCATAAGTTTATTGATGATGATTAGCAATGATTTTGTGTCATATTGTAGAACCATTATGGTTATATATAAATATTATAATAGCACAGGCCCGTAGCCACAGGGGGGGGGGGGGGCAAGAGGGGCAAAGCCCACCCTGTAAAACATTCTGCCCCCCTTGGAAAAACTCGGCACTTTTCACCACTGTTTGCCGAATTGAATTAGAACCATATATATATATATATCTTTATATATATATATATATATCTATCTTTATATATATATATATATATTATATATATATATATATATTCCTTCATTCCCCCTATCAATTTCTCCGCCCCTCCTACTCATTCGGTCTGGCTACGGGCCTGTAATAGCAACTTACCATTGTGCTTTATTACTTGCAGGAAAGATGGGAGGCTTTATGGGAAGAAAAAAGCGATGCGAAACTCCTGCTTTGATTGAAGTTGGTTCAGTTTTAACGGCGAAGGATGGCACAGAATGGGAGGTTATTGAACAAGGCAACAGAAATGAGGGAAAAACCCGATCACAGAATATTGTACGTGAAGAACCTGGCCCCACAGTTTATGCCAAACGACAAATTGCTGAAAATGATTTTTTGAGTGCTTTTAGATTGCTAATTGATGATTTTATTTTGAAACATATACAAAAGTGTACTCAAGCAGAAGCTCATAGACGATTGAAAACTACTTCATGGACTGTGTCACTGGAAGAAATTATGGCTACTATTGGCATCATGTTTGCTCGAGGAATATTGGCCAAGGGGCAACCTGCTGATGATCTCTGGTCAAAAGAGTGGGGACCTCCTTTCTTTCGTGAAACAATGGCACGAGATCGCTTTCGAGAAATTATGAGATACCTCCGTTTTGACATGGTCTAACAGATCTGAAAGGCTGAAAACGGACAAATTTGCACTGACATCTCAAGTTTGGAATCAGTTCACCCAAAATTGCATTGCTTGCTACAGACCAAGCGAATATATAACTGTTGATGAACAGTTATTCCCCACTAAAGCAAGGTGCCCTTTTACCCAGTACATTGCCACTAAGCCAGACAAATTTGGTATAAAATTTTGGATAGCTGCTGATACCAAGTCAAAATACTTCTTGAATGGATTCCCATACCTTGGTAAAGATGCAAAGCACCCATCAAACCAACCGCTTTTAGAATATGTAGTTCTTCAACTTGTCGAACCATACCTTGGCAAAGGAAGAAACATTACGACTGACAACTTTTTTACTTCAGTGAGTTTATGTCGTAAATTACAACACAAAAATACTACCCTTGTTGGGACAATGAATCATGCCCGAAAAGAAGTGCCAATTGCCATCAAGAATTTGCGAGACAAAAGGTTCAACACTCATGTTTTGAAAAATGACCAAGAAACGCTAACTGTCTATCAATGCAAACCAAATAAAAATGTGATTCTTCTGAGCAGCGTGCATAGCTGTGTTCAAGTTGAAGATAATGCAAAAAGAACCCCTGAAACTGTGACTTACTACAATTCAACAAAATATGGAGTAGATATAGTTGATCAGATGGCTCGCAAATACAACACTAAAGCTGGTTCAAGAAGGTGGCCCGTTCATGTTTTCTATAATATGTTGGACCTCGCTGGAATCAATGCAGCTGTTCTCTATAGGGAAGTTACTGGTAAGAACATTACTCGTCGCAACTTTCTTCTGCAGCTAGCATTACAATTACGACAGGGTTTTAAAAAGAGTGACGCAGAGCAGGATATCAGTGAAGACGACACTGCAGAGACAGATGTGATATTGTCCCGGAAAAGAAAACAATGCCAAGTGCGAATGTGCAAGCAAAATAAAACTTGTGAAATTTGTCACAAATGTAAAAAAAGGGTATGTGGATCATGCACAAGCCACGTAATCAAGAAAATCATTTGCAAGAAGTGTTCTTCAACATAGAAAAGCACAGAAATAAAAACTAGGATTTATTAGTAAGATGAAAAAAGGATTATTATTTTGCGAAGTTAACCCTAAAGTTTTATTAATTTATAAGCGTAATTGGTTTTATCGTATATGGTTATAAATAAATACCGTTTATTTACTTCAAATAAAATTAAATACCTGTAAAAAGTATAATTTTCCTTCGATAAATACAAATATAAACGTAAATTTAAAATAATATTAGGTGGCGGTCAATTTGACCGCCTCTCGCTGTTATGGGTATGCAAAAATTTCCGCTGTTCTAGTGTTAAAGGACCTCTTTATATTTAATTGTTTATGATAATTTTAGCGTCGGGATTTTAGACGCCCTAGAATGAAAATGAAATTGCCTCACCTTAATTTTGATGGATCTTAGTTTACTTCGATGCAGGGCATTACGATCTTCTTCGGTGTAGGGCCGCCACGATGAAGTTACACGATGAATTAACACTGTTACTAATATAGGCAATCACTTATTAACCCCTGAAGGAATAGGCCTACCCTTTTATAGTCATTAGGTTTTATATTATAAGGAATTCACACAGAACTTTAGGGAGGACTTTAGACATCCTCCCTGTTTAAAGCATTTACTGTAACATAAACAGCCCTGAGGCTATTCCTTTAATATATCTTCATATTTCTGTATAAATTGCTGATTTGGCAAAGGTTGTCGACTCTTTCTCCCTTGTATTTTGCATGGGTTAGCAAATGGAAATTTGGTTTCACGTGAAATAAATGAAGGTTTCACGTGGTTATGCAGACCGACGCCTACATACAGTTTCTATGTATGTATGGCAATCATTTCATTCCCATTAGGCTATGTCAACAATCCCGAGCCAATTTTGTATAGATAATTAATTCAATTAATTAATAATTTATATTTAATTATGAAATAAAGGTATCACATACGATACCATGTTGTGGTTTTTCCATATACTGGGGGGGGCCAGAGAAAAATTTGTGTTATAGATCAAATTTTTTGATAAACTGTGTTTTAAACCATGTGAAATGGATTGAAAAGAATGAAATAGGAATTTAGGAAGAGAAAGGTTACTCAAGACCTATTTAAATATAAAAGTTCAAGAGGTTAGCTTCTCAAGTTTGGTTAAAGTTATTTCAATCAGTTTGACTCCCCTTAGGTATAGGAAATTTATGTTATTAAAGTAAAGTTATTAACTTTTGCTCATTATTTATCTGTGTAAATTTTATGTCACCAATTTTTAAATGCTGGTTTACTAATGTTGTTTTGGAGTTTCGTCATGTTTTGTTTTGTTAATGATTTATGTTTTAATTAAAATGACTTCTACATTGGTGAGTTAATTGAAATGTACTGTACTTCCATGTTATGTTGTTTGGTTGAAAGAGTTTGTACTGTATTCAAACCTCCTACCACTTCAGACTAGTCAATACCCGTAGTTTTAGTGGAGTAAATGTTACTCCTCCACAGGTAGATCTGGAGGGCTTGGGGCTTTGAATCCTGTACTGTTTTTATGCTGTTTGGTCTCTGGCCATGAGAGGCCATAAAACCCTTGTAATAGTTTGGGCTGTGGCCAAGGGGAGGCCACAAAACCCTTGTAATAGTTTGGGCTGTGGCCAAGGGGAGGCCACAAAACCCTTAATAGTTTGGTCTGTGGCCATGGAAGGCCACAAGAACCTTGTTATAGTTTGGGTTGTGGCCATGGTAGGCCAAAAACCCTTGTAATAGTTTGGGTTGTGGCCAAGGGAGGCCACAAAACCCTTATAATTGGGCTGTGGCCAAGGGGAGGCCACAAAACCCTTGTAATTGTTTGGGTTGTGGCCAAGGTAGGCCACAAAACCCTTGTAATAGTTTGGGTTGTGGCCAAGGGGAGGCCACAAAACCCTTGTAATAGTTTGGGTTGTGGCCAAGGGGCGGCCACAAAACCCTTAATAGTTTGGTCTGTGGCCATGGAAGGCCACAAGAACCTTGTTATAGTTTGGGTTGTGGCCATGGTAGGCCAAAAACCCTTAATAGTTTGGGTTGTGGCCAAGGGAGGCCACAAAAACCTTGTTATAGTTTGGGTTGTGGCCAAGGGGAGGCCACAAAACCCTTAATAGTTTGGTCTGTGGCCATGGAAGGCCACAAGAACCTTGTTATAGTTTGGGTTGTGGCCAAGGTAGGCCAAAAACCCTTGTAATAGTTTGGGTTGTGGCCAAGGGAGGCCACAAAACCCTTGTAATAGTTTGGTCTGTGGCCATGGAAGGCCACAAGAACCTTGTTATAGTTTAGGTTGTGGCCATGGTAGGCCAAAAACCCTTGTAATAGTTTGGGTTGTGGCCAAGGTAGGCCACAAAACCCTTGTAATTGTTTGGGCTATGGCCAAGGGGAGGCCACAAAACCCTTGTAATTGTTTGGGTTGTGGCCAAGGTAGGCCACAAAACCCTTGTAATCATTTGGGTTGTGGCCAATGGAAGGCCACAAAACCCTTGTAATCGTTTGGGCTGTGGCCAAGGGGAGGCCACAAAACCCATCTTAGATTACCTATAATTAATTTGCGTTTTATTTGTTATTCCATTTTTGTTTTTCCTCACTTTTTAATATAAAAGGTGTAGCATTTTATAAAGTCCTCACTCTTTCCAAAATGAAAGGGTGTTGCAATTTAATTTATTTTCCATAGGAAATATTACAATGTTTTGTATATATTTATATACTGTATGTATAATTTTAATTTTGTGATGTTACAGTTCTGCACTTAATTTTTGTGACGTTACAGCTCTGCACTTAATTTTGGCGACGTTACAGTTCTGCACTTAATTTTGGCGACGTTACAGTTCTGCACTTAATTTTGGCGACGTTACAGTTCTGCACTTAATTTTGGCGACGTTACAGTTCTGCACTTAATTTTGGCGACGTTACAGTTCTGCACTTAATTTTGGCGACGTTACAGTTCTGCACTTAATTTTGGCGACGTTACAGTTCTGCACTTAATTTTGGCGACGTTACAGTTCTGCACTTAATTTTGGCGACGTTACAGTTCTGCACTTAATTTTGGCGACGTTACAGTTCTGCACTTAATTTTGGCGACGTTACAGTTCTGCACTTAATTTTGGCGACGTTACAGTTCTGCACTTAATTTTGGCGACGTTACAGTTCTGCACTTAATTTTGGCGACGTTACAGTTCTGCACTTAATTTTGGCGACGTTACAGTTCTGCACTTAATTTTGGCGACGTTACAGTTCTGCACTTAATTTTGGCGACGTTACAGTTCTGCACTTAATTTTGGCGACGTTACAGTTCTGCACTTAATTTTGGCGACGTTACAGTTCTGCACTTAATTTTGGCGACGTTACAGTTCTGCACTTAATTTTGGCGACGTTACAGTTCTGCACTTAATTTTGGCGACGTTACAGTTCTGCACTTAATTTTGGCGACGTTACAGTTCTGCACTTAATTTTGGCGACGTTACAGTTCTGCACTTAATTTTGGCGACGTTACAGTTCTGCACTTAATTTTGGCGACGTTACAGTTCTGCACTTAATTTTGGCGACGTTACAGTTCTGCACTTAATTTTGGCGACGTTACAGTTCTGCACTTAATTTTGGCGACGTTACAGTTCTGCACTTAATTTTGGCGACGTTACAGTTCTGCACTTAATTTTGGCGACGTTACAGTTCTGCACTTAATTTTGCCGACGTTACAGTTCTGCACTTAATTTTGGCGACGTTACAGTTATGCACTTAATTTTGGCGACGTTACAGTATGCACTTAATTTTGGCGACGTTACAGTTATGCACTTAATTTTTGGCCGACGTTACAGTTCTGCACTTAATTTTGCGACGTTACAGTTCTGCACTTAATTTTGGCGACGTTACAGTTCTGCACTTAATTTTGGCGACGTTACAGTTCTGCACTTAATTTTGGCGACGTTACAGTTATGCACTTAATTTTGGCGACGTTACAGTTATGCACTTAATTTTGGCGACGTTACAGTTATGCACTTAATTTTGGCGACGTTACAGTTCTGCACTTAATTTTGGCGACGTTACAGTTCTGCACTTAATTTTGGCGACGTTACAGTTCTGCACTTAATTTTGGCGACGTTACAGTTCTGCACTTAATTTTGGCGACGTTACAGTTCTGCACTTAATTTTGGCGACGTTCAGTTATGCACTTAATTTTGGCGACGTTACAGTTATGCACTTAATTTTGGCGACGTTACAGTTATGCACTTAATTTTGGCGACGTTACAGTTATGCACTTAATTTTGGCGACGTTTACAGTTATGCACTTAATTTTGGCGACGTTACAGTTATGCACTTAATTTTGGCGACGTTACAGTTATGCACTTAATTTTGGCGACGTTACAGTTATGCACTTAATTTTGGCGACGTTACAGTTATGCACTTAATTTTGGCGACGTTACAGTTATTCACTTAATTTTGGCGACGTTACAGTTATGCACTTAATTTTGGCGACGTTACAGTTATGCACTTAATTTTGGCGACGTTACAGTTATGCACTTAATTTTGGCGACGTTACAGTTATGCACTTAATTTTGGCGACGTTACAGTTATGCACTTAATTTTGGCGACGTTACAGTTATGCACTTAATTTTGGCGACGTTACAGTTATGCACTTAATTTTGGCGACGTTACAGTTATGCACTTAATTTTGGCGACGTTACAGTTATGCACTTAATTTTGGCGACGTTACAGTTATGCACTTAATTTTGGCGACGTTACAGTTATGCACTTAATTTTGGCGACGTTACAGTTATGCACTTAATTTTGGCGACGTTACAGTTATGCACTTAATTTTGGCGACGTTACAGTTATGCACTTAATTTTGGCGACGTTACAGTTATGCACTTAATTTTTGTGATGTTACAGTTATGCACTTAATTTTTGTGATGTTACAGTTATGCACTTAATTTTTGTGATGTTAATGAGTCTTATAAGTTAAATTGCTGAAATAAATTTTATAACCTACACCATAGGTTGAATTATAAATTTAGTGTTTTTAGTTAGAATAGGCCTTGAGTGTAAAGAGTAGGGTCTACTTTGTGAAGTAGGCTTCGTAATTTATTATTATTTATATGTAATGAAAAAGCCAAACATGGAATAAATTCTGTTCAGATGTCAAAATGTTAATTTTATTATTATTTGTTTGTTTTAATTCTGTTTTGTTATTTTATTCAAGGTTAAGGTTTTCACAGCAAATAACCCTTCCCCACATACGGGCCACCAAGTGAAAAACTATATAGGACATTGGGTTGATTGCCTGTTACCCTCCTCCATTGGAAATGTCCAGCAGATTTCAGTGGAGAGTGAACGACAAAAGCCCTATATATTTTCGTTAGAGAGTTATGAATATGTAGGTCTTTAAAGGACCTCTTTATATTTAATTGTTTATGGTAATTTTAGCGTCGGGATTTTAGACGCCCTAGAATGAAAATGAAATTGCCTCGCCTTAATTTTGATGGATCTTAGTTTACTTCGATGCAGGGCATTACGATCTTCTTCGGTGTAGGGCCGCCACGATGAAGTTACACGACGAATTAACACTTTGTTACTAATATAGGCAATCACTTATTAACCCCTGAAGGAATAGGCCTACCCTTTTATAGTCATTAGGTTTTATATTATAAGGAATTCACACAGAACTTTAGGGAGGACTTTAGACATCCTCCCTGTTTAAAGCATTTACTGTAACATAAACAGCCCTGAGGCTATTCCTTTAATATATCTTCATATTTCTGTATAAATTGCTGATTTGGCAAAGGTTGTTGACTCTTTCTCCCTTGTATTTTGCATGGGTTAGCAAATGGAAATTTGGTTTCACGTGAAATAAATGAAGGTTTCACGTGGTTATGCAGACCGACGCCTACATACGGTTTCTATGTATGTATGGCAATCATTTCATTCCCATTAGGCTATGTCAACAATCCCGAGCCAATTTTGTATAGATAATTAATTCAATTAATTAATAATTTATATTTAATTATGAAATAAAGGTATCACATACGATACCATGTTGTGGTTTTTCCATACATAGTTTCCCTTCTCGTCCTGACTCATGTTGGATGTTATCATCTGATATTATCCAGACAATGACTGCTCCATCATTGACAGCAGGTTCAAGAATAATTCAGTATGCCTTTGATGATCATGAGATGCTAACAGCTGAGGGTAATCATGCAGACCTGTTTGCCACAGTTTCCTGTTCTTGAGTCGAAAGTGTACAGAGCTCTAGTTTAATATGTATCTATAGAATACAGGTCTACATAATATGATACTCCTTTTTTACTCCTATTTTATATGATACTCCTATATATATATATGTTTGTATTAATGTATTATTAATAAAAGTAATTATAAAAAAAGCAAAATATTTCTAAGGGTGGAAAGGTGTGGTTGTAGGGGTGGAGGAGACCACAATAAAATAGAGATCTATATCATAGTTATACCTATGGTACCTAGCTTATATCTAAGTGATTTTGTATCACGTTTCTAATAATATTTATTTTTGCTTAAGTAGTTTAAATAATGAATATCTCTAGATTTTAACAGTACATATATGCATATAGTGCCATATACGGTACATATGGCAATTTTGCCAGAAATTTGAAAAATAGCCAATTTGAAAAATTCTTTAAGACAGTATAGTTGGTGAATAAGATACATTTTTATTGTTTATATTAAAAGTGCAATGATGGAACTTCATTTTGTGTTAAGAAATGTTTCCCCAAAATGTGTGAACTTCAAGGTCAAAAGGTCAATTCGTTCCTTGAAAAAGGTTGAACATTTTTATTTGTTCTCCTATTGCTGATTTCGTTGCGTTTTTGGATTCTACAGCTCATTCTGAGTCCAAAAACATATAGTTTCATATGGTTACGATAATTAGTGAATGTGTGAGGTGCATCCAAAGATGCCGACCTTGAGCTATTTTGACCTTAACCTTGATTTTTCTGACCTTCATAACTCGTGAAGTAATGGTCATAGAAAGCTGAAACTTTCACAGCTGGCTTTCTTGCACAAACTTACCTTATACACCAAAAATAAGCAAGATCTGAGATGGTCGGGTGTCAAAATGAAAATTTTTTGCTTCACCTGTGCTGGAACCCTCCTTCTGTTCAATTCATTTGCTACAGCTAGTGGTGAATGATGCATTAATGGCTCAACGATCTATAAAAGATCTTTTGGCAAAGTGTCGACGTTTAGTGACACATTTTAACCACTCCCCATTGGCTACTTCTGAATTTAAAGCTCTCCAAACACAACAGAGTCATGTTCCTCTTCTATTGGTACAAGATGTTTTAACGCGCTGGAACTCATCTTATTTGATGCTAGAACGTATGGTTAAGTTGAAAAAATCAGTTCAAATATACCTTGCTGATCATAGTGAATTACTTGTTATTTCATCTAATGAGTGGCACTTGATTGAAAATCTTTTAAAGCTTTTACAGCCATTTTTTAAACTCACCCAAGAAATGAGTACAGAATATAGTTTACTCTCTACTGTTATCCCAAACATGTGCACGCTTGAAAGGTTTCTTTCAAAAATGGCCAGGATGATCAAGGAGTCCAAACTACAAAAGATGAACTGTTGAAGTCATTGCGGTCACGATTTTTTGCCAATGAAAGCAATGAAAAAAGAAAGTGTCTAAATGTCTTAACAAATCGGAAGTATGCTCTAGCAACTGTCATTGATCCACGATTTAAATTTTTGTTTTTCGAAGATCAACAAAAGGAAAATATTAAGACATGGTTAATTGAAGAAATAAATGAAATAAACAACCTAGAGAAAATTAGAGATAAATATTTTGAAGAACAGGCTCACAGCAGCGACGATTCTAATTCTTCATCCTCCTCTACAGGAAGAAAAAAGGCAAAGTTTGATGATGATCCACTCTCTGCTTGTTTCAGGGAACTAACACAAGAAAATTCAGAAAAGATACCTGGTGAGAAAAAGTTTAAAAAAAGCCGCAAGATGGCTTCATTCACAGAAAGAAGTACTTTGCTACCAAAGCGAGGGGAGATGCTTCTTTTTATCCATCCCAATGGACGAAAATTTGATTTAAACTTGTGAATCTAGTGTCTTGAACATAGTATTAATTTTTATTGTTTAATGTGAGTTTTTACTTTTTAAGGTTTTGCTATTTTAATAATTTCACTTACCTTACTGGTATATTTGATTAGGCTATATGTTTTATTTTTATATCTCAAATCTTAATAAAAGGTTTCACTAATTCATATTTTTTCATATTGTAATTTGCAATATATATAAAATAAAAATAAAAATTAAAAAGTAAGGGAAGCTGGGATCTTAGCTATGCGTCACACTTTTAGCTGGACCAAACATTTTGCCTTTTTATCAGTGTTAATATAGTTACATACTAGTAGTGGTACATGCTTATTTATCAATTATTTTAATTTTAGATTTTTGTACAACTATATTCAACTTTTGCTAGCTAAAGGCTATGCAAGCTAAGATTGGAAAGGGGCGGGCCCAGATGGTATTCCCATTACAAAAAAGACTATCATAAATATCCGGCTATCCGGCTGGATACTGACATCTATCTGGCTGGATACACGATACCGGATAATAGCTGTTATCCTGCCGGATAGTGGTATCCAGCACATCCCTAATCTATAACAAGTATTTCATTCAAAAATCAAAGAAATTTAATATATAAATAATAATAATCAAGGCCAGGGGGAAAGGGCTGAGAACTAAAAGGGAAAGGGTTCACCCTCCACATCTCCCCCCCCCCCCCCCCCCAAGCTCCTTTCCACCTGTCTTGCCATATAGCCTACACACCTACTATATTATCCTAATATGGTTCTCTCTTCCTTTCCTTACAATCTTTATACCAAAATATTTATTAACAAATTATTTACATAGATACCCTCTTTTTTTTTCCAAAATAATTTTTTCAACATTTTTTCAAATTTTTTTTTTTTTTTTTTTTTTTTTTTAAAAATAATTGTTTTCAATTTTAAATCATTTAAATTATTAATTACATACATGGCTAGCATAAGAATAACAGATATTTACAAATTTACTTTATAAATCCTTCATTTATTTATTTAAATTATAATTCAGTTATTTAATAATCTTTATATTTAACAAATACAGTAAACATTCAAACATTCAAACATTCAATATTTAGGACTAACAGCTGGCTAACAATTACTTTCTCTTTAATAATTTACGTTATACTAAAAAATATATCTACAATTTCATTTTTTAATATTTATTTACAATAGTTATTTACAATACCAGGAATGAGGTTGAAACCTGCAAGGCAGCAAATCACCAGAGCCGGGGAGCAGCAGGTCTGGGAACTCACCCAGACACCTTCCTCCTTCAAGCACAGCCCAGCTTCTGGCCTCAAAATGTAGGCTGCCACCTGGTTGAATTTCCAACCACTCGCTCTTTCACACATCATACAATACTACTATTTTTTTTTTCCTACAGAACACTACACCAATACTTTATACTACATTACCATCACCACTCCCTAAACACTGTTGCACTTTCTCTATCATTCTAACCCATCTACTTCTAATATCTTCTCTAATACTACTTGTTAATTCTACATCTAAGCTTTTATTCAACACATTTTCTTCTATCTCAAGCAATAACATTCTCACTTCCTCACAAAAATCAATCACATTCATTCTCTCCTCATTCTTTCATTTATACTTCCTTCACCTCTATCTACTCCCCATTCATCCCTCACACTTTCCATTAAGGTCACAATACTTTGCTCAGTTACACTCCTTTCTCTCTCACATACATTTTCCCTTTCACTCTCACTCTCAAGAATTGTAAATCCCACACTCTTAATGCCCCCTCCCTGACACAATCTTTCCACTTCTGAGTGAAGAGATTTCCCTTCTCCTTCTCCTCCACCCTCGGAAAATCCCAGAAAAGAAAGGCCCTCAAGGTCTGAGACCCCAAAACCCTCAAACGAGAATTCCCCGGATGGACCAGGCTGGCACCATGAACCACCAAAGTCCCGAACATCCCATTCTAACTCTGCCTCACCCGCGGCTGTTCCAGAGTCCAACTGGGAATCCTTCAGCTCATATACTTCACCTATCTGCCTGGCTTTCTCACCTTTCATTCCCTTTCTTCTCACCTTTTTCTTCCTTTTTGCCCGCTTTGACACAATCAAGAACTCCAGATCTGCATCCATCCATTCATCCTGGATTCCCATCATGTTCTTGGTTTCTAGCGCTTTCTTTTGTTCCATCCTCTCACACATATCATACATTGGGTGACATACGATGTACTCCGGAGGTATTCGCCATTTGCGCAACTGCCGATGATGTGCTCTTACTTCTTCACACTGTCCATTCTCTTGCTCCCTCTCAATCACATACGTTACCCCATTCTCCCATACCTTTTTCACCACAAATGGACCCTCAAACTTTTGCGCCAACTTATACTCATTCCTTCTTCCAGCCTCATGCACCTCTTTCAAAACAAGCTCACCAACACCAAATGACCGAAAATGCACACCAGCCTCTCTCCATCTATCACATGTATTCTCATTTAATCGTATATCCTTTTGCACAAACCTTCCAAATGTAGACACATACCTTCTTGGGGAAGTTTGAATGGCTGAGTGGTATGTCGAATTGTAGCACCAGGCAACTCTTGCCAACTCAGCATCCCACTCAGCCCCTTCCCATACATACACGCAGCATTTCACTTATCGTTTTCACCGTTCTCTCAGCCAAACCATTCGAAGCAGACATATACGGAGTTATTCTAACATGCTCTATCCCATTCTCACTCAACATTCTCTCAAAACTAGCACCCCTAAACTCAGGCCCATTATCTGTTAAACACTTACGCGGCCTTCCAAGCATCATTGGTAACATACTCTCTCTCATCACTCTCGCAACATGCTCACTTGTTTTATTCTCTAACGCAGCAACATACACAAACTTACTCTTGTGATCGACCCCTACTAATATTCCAACTTTCCCTCTACTCGTTCTCGGCATACTCACAATATCAACCACCACAAGCTCCCACGGTTCTTTCACTTCAATCTTTCGCACTGGGGGGCGGCTATGCTGGGACTGGTATTTTCGCTTTTGGCAACTCTCACAAGTAGTTGCCACTTCTGCAACAACCAGTCCCAGCCTAGGGTGGAAAACCATTCCTTTCATCAATTCCCATAACTTGTTTTTTCCCACATGCCCATACATCCTATGTGTAATAATCACCAATCCTACCATACCCTCAAATGTCATCACTGGCACACTCTCTGTCTCACCCACCTTATTTACCCTCATATAATATAGCACTCCCATCCATACAGCCAACTTTTTCGCATACCTTTTATACTCTTCCACCTCTTTTGACCACTCTCTCACATCTGTACCATTATACACATATTCTCTCAACTTGCATATCACCTCATCTCCCTCTTGCATATCTAAAATATCTTCATCTCTCAACACTTCACACTGGTCTTCCACCTCTAACTCAATTGCTCCCACTAACACAGCATCTATACCTGTGCTCGGAAACATTCCCATACTGACCACATGCTCTCCTTCTCTCATTACTGAGCCCTGACCAACATCCACACTCAAGTTCATATTCTCAAGGAAATCAATTCCCAGTAGAAAATCCCAGGGCATTGATTCCCCTTTCAAGACTATGAACTTGTGCTCCCATACCTCTTTACATGCACCTAATCCCACCCTCAACTGCACAGCTTCATGTGACGCGACTGTTCCCCCTCCGATACCACGTATTCTCACACCCACTCTTTCTCGGGATACAGGCACATTCTCTTCATCTAAATCATTCACCAGACTGATTTGGGCACCTGTATCCACAAGACCCCTGTAGAGCTCAATAGGACCTTCTGGAACCCTTACAGGAACCACAGAAGGGCTGAGCTCTACCTCATCCACACAGTCACGTATCATCCATGGCCCCTCTAACATACCTACTTCCATACAACCTTCTCCCTCTGACTCTCTCTGTGCAGCTCTAACTTCATCCAAAACCCTTTCCAAATTTTCACCTGGCACTATGCTTTTATACCTCTTCCTTTCACTCACCCAATTGTAATGTACACCACTAATACACTGCAAATGCAAAATCAGGGCTCCTTTCTCCTCGATCCTTTCATCTTTATACACAATCGGACAATCATTACCATAATGCACATACACTTCAACACTAAACAATGAGCTGACCACCATGAGGACCTCTTGAAAAGGAAAAATACCCGGGCTCCCCATGGCTTTCAGCTCACGTACATAATTGCGGACCTTACAAACACCCATCCTTTCTGGTTTCTTAATCGCTTCATTCATAACCAAGGTCCGCAATTCATTCACACTCCCTGGTATTCTCATTTTTAACCCATCCAATTTCAAATCTTTCAACCCATACCATACACTTTCAAACAAACTGTCGCCACCCCCCCTACTTTCATGCAACTTTACTATTCCCACTGGCAAATACTCAGGGTCGACCACCTCTTTCTCACACCTTTCATTCACCCCAGGTATTCTTGACATCAGGTCAGCCATACAATTCCTCTCCCCTGGCACATACTCAATCTTATAATCAAACTCACTCAACTCAAGCAAAGTTCTAGCAATTCTTCCATCCACAACTTTCATTCTCTCCATATATACCAAGGGCTGATGATCAGTCTTTAAAATAAATTTCATTCCATACAAAAATGACTTGAAAGCTTTCACACAAAACCTCATTGCCGCAAGTTCTCTCTCAATTGTACTGTACTTTCGCTCTGCCTTACTGAATGCTTTAGATACATACCCAATTACTCTCCTTCCTTCCTGTCCTTCCTCTCCCTGCAACTGGCACAAGCACCCACCCATACAAAATCCACTCGCATCTGTATACAATTCTAGCAAACTCGCTCCTTCACTCAGGTCCGGATAAGCCAACTCCACATCTTTCGCTGCTTCCACTCTCAATTGCTCAAATTTCATTCATCTTCTCCGTCCACACCAACTGAGTACTACCTTTCATTCCAGTCACTTCGGTCAGGGGTTTCGAAATCCCAGAGCAGCCCGCTATAAATTTCCTCTGAAACTCTACAAGTCCCAGAAAAGATTTAAGTTCACGAACTGTCCGAGGTTTCGGGAACTCCCTGACTTTTTCCATATACTCCCCACTCTTTCGTATACCACTCGAACTCACCTTGTGCCCCAGAAATGCCACACTTTCCCTGAACCACTCACACTTACTTGGTTTCACTCGTAGTCCGACTTCATCCAACACTTGCAGTACCTCTCTCATTATCTTCAGGTGCTCCTCAAATGTCTGTCATAATCAAAATGTCATCTATAAAACATATGACATTTTCCCTTGCAAACTTACCAAGAACACGATTCATTGCTCTCTGAAATGCAGCAGGTGCAGCTGTAAGTCCGAACGAGAGAGCACGGAACATATAATGATTCCTGGCTGTAAAAGCAGTTATGGGACGAGACTCTGGCTCAACCGGCATCTGGTAATATCCCCTCAATAGGTCCAATTTACTAAACACCCTCTTTCCATGCAAAGAGTATACACTTTCATTTATCAAGCACATCGGAAACCTGTCTTTCACTGTCCTTTCGTTCACCATTCGATAGTCCACACACAAGCGAATCCTTCCATCAGGTTTCCGCACAGGCACTATTCTACTATTCCACGGACTTGTGCTCTGTTCAATCACTCCCATTCTCTCTAATTCCTCACACTGCTCTTCTATCTCATTCATTACTGGTGGGGAGAACCGTCTTGGCCTTTGGTAGATCGGAGTCTCATCCGTTAACTGGATCCTGAAGGGAGGTAGTTTTGTTAAACGGAGATCATCATCTCCTTGGGCCAATATGCTCCTTTTCTCCCCTGCCAACTGCCACACCTGCATTCGCTCACTCTCACTCAACTGTTCGCCAACAATCACCTCCTTTCTGATTTGTTCAGTCGTCCATTCCTCCCCACATTCTTGCCCTCGTTCATCCATTTGTATTCCATTTTCTCCCTCCTCACATAATTCCTCAATCACTGTATACACTCTCCCTATCACATCCCCCTCATTTATTCTCTTTTGCAGTGGTGGGCACCGTTAACCAAAAAGTTAACTTCGTTAACCGTTAAACATGTAACGGAAGTTACCGATAAACCGTTAACGTTAACTTTTATTATAAAAAAAATGAAAAATACATTATATATATAATTTAATTTTCCCTCTTCTTCTCGTTCTCCATTTTGTCCATGAGATGCATGTTGCCCTTCATGAAAATTAGCATATCAAAGTTTTCATCAGACAGGGATGATCTCAGCCCTCAGGATGTCCTTGCCCATAGAGAACAAACGCTCCACTGCAGCACTGGAGGGGATGGCTGTGTTGAACTTGATGAACAAGTCCACCAACACTTGCTCACCCAAGAAGGCAGCATCTGTCAGCAAGTCCTTGGAGTTGGTCTCCAGCCAGGTCTCGACCAAGTTCTGGGCCTTGCCCTTGAGTGACCTGTGGCTTCTACTGCTCTCTTTTGTCTGGATGACAGCACTGAAGAAGTCATCCTCCTCCTCATTGTTGCTGCCTTCACTGTTGCTGCCCACTTCGTTGGACTGCTGCTTCATGGCCTCTGGTGCCACACGCTCACATTTACTTCTCAACGCCATCTATTATCTCATAAAGAAACTAATTCACATTGGGACTTGAAAGTACCGGCAGGATCAACCGGGTAGAGAAATAATTATGGAGATTTTAAAGATGTGGTACCTAGAAGTACCGCCAGGACATAAAGGGTTAAGGTGAAAACACTCCCATTGTAAGACATCAATTGACTTAATTTATGTCATCAAAGTGACATGAGAATTGAAATCTTACCTGATCAGTTTTATGGTTCTTGAAATGTATCAAGGAGACTACTAATAAGGTACTCACAGACATATTATAAATATACATGACTTACTTGACAACGATTATTTTTAAATATTCACTAGCACAAACATGTTGCACAAGAGAGACTGCAAATGAAACGAATGTAGTTATTTGTTGTAATTGTTACATATATATTATTGAAAGTGCCTTAAAATGCTCATGATATTTCTTGAAAGAAGTTGAAACATTCAACTCAAATGGCAAATCTTTCTGCCTGATTTTACAGTCAACCATGTTTTGCTCAAACCAATGCCATAAATAACTACCATATTTGGTAAGACACAAATTATGGCGACGGAAACAAATATATCGCCTGATTTTGCACTGTGGAAATGGAAATTCGTTCATCACTATTAACAGTGGCGGATTAATTGCGCACCTGCTCAGCACTGAAAATAATATAAACTTTTAAACGTTTATTTATGAATTTTTTGGGTTAACGGACTTGAGTTAACGGAAGTTAATTAATCCGATAATGATTTTCAAAGTTAACTTAAAAGTTAAATCATTAACGAAAAAGTTAACTTCGTTAATTAACAATTAACGGATTAACGGTTTGTGCCCAGCTTTGCTCTTTCGCCGTGCACCCCCATCTTCCCTAGCTTGCACACAAATCCATGGGTTACTCTCATCAATTATACCATCATACACATGCCCAACTCTTTTCACTTTATAGGATGCATCCATACCATTCACAAAAATCATGCCTCCCTGCTTTTTTTTTCTATCATCACTCACTGGCCACTCAACATGCACCAATGCTGGGGTTCCCTTTTCCAGATATACACACTCAGATGCTCTCACCTCATACCCTTTTATTACCCTCATCCAATCTGATTCACTTCTCCCCACATAGAATTCACACTTACCCAACTCATTCTTCCACTCAATCATACGTCTAGCAGGATGGATCACCAATCGGTTCTTTTTCAAAAACTCATAACCCAGAATCATGTCATACTTTTCACTCTCCTTATCAACCACATAAAGCACACATTCTTCCATTTCACACCCCATCACTTTCACTTTAATCTGCACCTCTCCCAACACTCGTACTAGGATGTTCCCAACCCCTTTAATTTCCCCAGTTACTCCCCAATTCACTCTTCCTAATTCATTCTCTTTACACAAACATTCAATTCCTTGCTTACTTATTAAATTAGGTGAACATCCTGTATCCACTAATGCCCTCCATACACTCCCTCCCCATTCAACATGAATAACCATACACTCTGCCTTTTTCTCACTTGCTCTCACTTCCTTATTCACTTGACACTATCCTGCTAATGCCTCAAATACACATTCATCACTCAGAGAAGCAGGGACCCCAACCCCAACGCGAAGCCCCTGCCCTATGCGTTTCCCGTACTGGGACCAGCCTCACCATTTCCAGTGACAGCACCCCCTTGAAGACCCTGCCTCTGAGGTTGAGGAGCTGGCATGGCTGACACTGGCCGATTTCCTGCATGAGACACAGGACTCCCTCCCGCTGGTGCCGGAGCACCCTGCTGTCGGGCTTGACAGAACCGGGCAATATGCCCAAAGTTCCCACATGCCCTGCTTTCATACCCAGGTGTTCTGCATTCATACGCCATGTGTCCCATCTGCCCACATGCAAAACACGCCCCCACTCTTCTTCTACAGGTCTCTATACTATGTCCCCCTCTACCGCAATATGCACACCCTCTCACATTCCCCATACTCCCTCCATTCACTGGCCCTCTTTGCTCATTCATTCTTGACTGGCCTTAAAGCCCTTGCCTTCTATACGTTTGCCCCAGCATTGGACCATTCATTCTGGGACCCGATGTGGGAGGAGGCCCTGGTTGTTGCATGGCTGACCCTCCATACACCCTTGTGAATTCATTCACAAAGTTAGCCAGCATTTCCATTGGGTTTTGGGCCATGGATGCTTGGCTAACTGGAGGGTGACCTGGCCTAGTATTTCTTAATGCTTCCGCATAACTAGGAAACACAGGTACTTGTTCCTCCCTCATCGATGTCCCCATTCGCACATCTGTTTCCCTATTACGTCCAATCCCACTCCCATTAGGGTGCATTAAATGCCCAATGATTTTCAAAAAGTTGTTGGATTTTAATGTCTATTCCCTCAAATGTTACACTGGTTGGTAGAAGTATGTATGCAAAAAATAAATCAAATCGGAGGTGGTCCTGGGTGGCCACCGGCCACTTTTATATATTTAGTAGTGATGCACCGAATATTCGGCAAATATTCGGTATTACTTATAATACTAATATACAAATATTCGGTATTACTATACTTACATTGATTAAAAGTTGAAAATGTATAAAACACAACGCCAATGTCACTACTCCAACTTTGCTCATTTCCGCAAATTTGGCCTTGCTTTGCGGTCACATTCAACCACTTGAAGATTTTGGAAGTGGTCTTCTCCTCTTGCAGCCGAGACAAAATCAGTTGTGAGCTTTACTGCTCTCTCCGCAGGGTCATTCACAACATTTAACCCATCCACAATGGACTTGGCTGCCTTGAAGTGGTCATTGTTCTGCCAATTGTCAACATCCTCTGTTGGAAGGTCATATCCAGGTGAAGAAGGTTCACTGTAAACCACGAGTCCTCGTTCACAAGATCAGCCAGGGTTGTCGCTTCTGTAATTTTTGGAAATGACGGTTTGCCATATCCAGAACCGTAGCGGTGTTTGGAGTGCTTGCATTTCATCTGGTTGTATGGCCAGTAACACATCTGCAAGGGCACGACACTCCTTTTGAGGTACTGCATTGCTGAACAGTGCCAAAACAACCAGTTCTGGGGTTAAATACCACAAATGTCTATCAAAGGCTTTCACAGCGCTGACTGAAATGATTGAGTTGACAGCTTTATAGTTGAGCAGAGTCTTGTATAAGCACAAATCAAACCATGGGGCATTTGAAGCAGACTGACATATGAGCCACCAATCACAATAAATATAAACAACAAAAACAACAAACTCTTCAGTTTTTCCTGTTGATGTTGTGTTGTTACAGTTCCTCGAGGTAGTACAGAAATTTGCTCTTCAAGTAGGCATATTTTGATGGAATAAAGAATCTTTGACATCCACCTTGCTTTATGCATGGCCCCAGGTCTGTGGAGTGTTCCTTGTTTTGTGACATCATCATCGAGGACTACCTGGCAGAGTTGTGCCATTTCCTTGTAGTCTTCCCTACAGTATGAAGCGCTTGTGCGGATTGTGCTTAAAACCTTGTTTTTGCAGGATAAAAGCAGTTGTTGTGCATCGTCATTGTACATTGAAATGTCAATTTTGGTTAAACTTTCATCCTTTGCATGCGATATGCGTTCCCAATTCTTCTGAAATCTTTGGAACAAAGATGCTTCTGGAGACTTTGATGTCTCAATTTTGAGAGCGTCAAACACATGATCCAGGATTACCTCTCCAACATGATGGTGACATGCACACCACAGAAGAGCACGGTCCAGTTTTGATTGAATGGTAACACAGGCAGCTGTAACGTGTCCAGTGTTTGATGCTGTTGTGTCAAAACATAAGTTGACAACTGACTGTTTGCACTTCCATGAATGTAGAAACGTGTAAGTGTGCATGACTCCAGATTTGAAAAAATTTACTGGAGCACAGCTCTGAATTTACTTTTTTTCCCCTTACACCACTAGATAGGTTAATGATAGTAAACTCTTGAATTGACGACATACCAATTACAAATTGTTTTAGCTAAACATAATAATACAATAATGTACAGTTTATAACTCACCTTAAGTTTATTTATTCATTGCAGTAGCAATGTATTGATTTACACTTGCTTAAATGGGCTATGGAAATGTCAATTTGTTGCTTTTTGCTTTATTAGATTTGGATGCAACACTTGAACTTGAAGGCATATTTTGACTCTTCTCTTTATTAACCACAACAGCTTGGTGAGTTTCTTTTGTTAGGCGCAAAATTGCATTCAATGTCTTCTGGATTTGGGAATTTTCAAATTCCTCTAAAGCAGTTTTGTTAGTCTGATGCGCAGATTCCTCACTTACCTTTTGTTTCTTAGGTGGAGGAGAAGCACTTTCTTCAGTCTGTGAAACATCTAGTGAAAAAGTTTCATTTTCTAGATTAGCAGTTGATGAAGTTGGTTCATTTTTCTGAGGTCTAGCACTAGCACATTTTGTGAACAAATTAAATGACTGCTTTGCCATATCTCTTTGCTGACTTCATCCTGGTATTTCTTTACTGCAATATCTAAGCGTGGGCCCAAACTCTGGAACCTCTTGTATTGTAACAAATATTTTTTGGAATTAAAATGTTCCTCCCAGTTTTGCTTCTTTGAATATTTGTTCTTGCATTGACCACAAAAGTAACCCCTTTTAACACCCTCACTTTTCTCTCCAACTTCATCAATATTAGGATCCATTATTGATTATTGACTACCTGAAAAAATACAAAATAAGTAAAAGTTAGTAAATATAGTATGGTAAAAGTGAGTAAAAGTAAGTAAATATAGTACAATGAAAGTAAGTAAAAGTAAGGAAGAGTAAGTAAAAGTAAGTTAAACTTAACTAAACTTTTCAATTCTAGAGTCATGGTGGATTACTTAAAACCGCACAAGTAATTATCTGGTCAATTTATCAAACCTGGCCGAGATCAATGGAACATAGTCCAATCCATAATTTTATATTAAAAAATATACGTTTTAATAAAATTTTAATTATCAAAACATTGAAGCTTAACAAAAAATAAAAATTGTTAAATATGGAATTACCAACTAAACTTAAAATAACTAAATTTGTAATTTAAAAAAATTGGTTTGTACAAGAATGTATACGCAAAAAAATTGCATAACGTCTAGCGGATGAACAAAACCCAAACCCAAATTTACTTTTTCTCATGGTCAAATTTACTGGAGCAATGCTCCCAAGATCCCAGGAATCTGGAGTCATGTTTAAAGTGTGCTCGGCAATGATGTCACCTGATGACATATCACTTCCACGAGGATATCTAGCCACTCCCAGTAGCTTTACATCAGTGGCATTCCCAACCAACACTGGCAATCTTTCTTCCTTGCCATTCTTGTTTGTGAGCATATGCATCTGCTTGCCATCCCAGTGAAGTGTTGCAGCTGTTGGGGCGATCCAATTTTCTTGAATATCTTTGGCGATAGCACTTGTTATTGATCGTCGAGCCTTATCAGCAGTTGAATACAACTTGGCTACACGACGTGGATCACCTCCTGCCTCTTGAATTACAGCTTTGGTGAGCACAGCCTGTTGAACAGGAGTTATGTTTAGTCGAGTAGCAACAGACACGACTGAAGGCCTTTTCAGAATATCATGAGGAATAAAGGCAGACGTACCTGCATATGTTGATCTGTGGTGACTACGCTTCCTTTGAAGCTCTGGAATCGCCTCTTCTTCAGTTTCTTCCAAGCTATCTGCAGAGGCACTATCATCAGAGCTACAGAACTTTTCATCTCTTGTACACTGGATGATTCATGACGTTCTCTCTTGAAGCTTCCGCTAAGATGCGTTTTTCTTTTCTACGATCTTATCAGCTTTCTTCTTGTCAACACTACCAAATGAGGCTACTCTGTCAGATTTCATGACTCTAAAAATGCTCTATCTTCCTCATTCTTAATGTTTGTCATTGCATCTTTTGTCCATACACCAAAGGTCTTATCAAGACATTCATTCATGGATTGCAAACTTAGCCAAAGTGTTTGGAGATTCTCTGCGAGAAACAGGTATTTGACGCAATTTGTTATTGTCATTAAGAAGGTCAAGGTATTAGTTTGCAGCATTGATGGTCTGAAAGCATAGGAATATTTGCTTTAGTGTAGAATGTTTCAGCTGGATAAGGACTATCTGGCAGATTTCCATTTGAGGTGGCTGTGTTTGTTTGCCTTCACATATTTCTTTCTGGATGTGCCACATCACGCATCGAAGAACCTGCCGCAAGTTGGGAGGCGGGACTCCTGTCAATGTACCATCTCCTTCTGTAAGAGCATTGCCAAGACCAAAAATGGCATTGCTAATCTGGTCTTCTTAGCTTCCATTGTTACAGCTTCCATTGTAACTTCCATTGTTGCTTCCATTGTTACAGCTTCCATTGTTACAGCTTCCATTGTTACAGCTTCCATTGTTACAGCTTCCATTGTTACAGCTTCCATTGTTACAGCTTCCATTGTTACAGCTTCCATTGTTACAGCTTCCATTGTTACAGCTTCCATTGTTACAGCTTCCATTGTTACAGCTTCCATTGTTACAGCTTCCATTGTTACAGCTTCCATTGTTACAGCTTCCATTGTTACAGCTTCCATTGTTACAGCTTCCATTGTTACAGCTTCCATTGTTACAGCTTCCATTGTTACAGCTTCCATTGTTACAGCTTCCATTGTTACAGCTTCCATTGTTACAGCTTCCATTGTTACAGCTTCCATTGTTACAGCTTCCATTGTTACAGCTTCCATTGTTACAGCTTCCATTGTTACAGCTTCCATTGTTACAGCTTCCATTGTTACAGCTTCCATTGTTACAGCTTCCATTGTTACAGCTTCCATTGTTACAGCTTCCATTGTTACAGCTTCCATTGTTACAGCTTCCATTGTTACAGCTTCCATTGTTACAGCTTCCATTGTTACAGCTTCCATTGTTACAGCTTCCATTGTTACAGCTTCCATTGTTACAGCTTCCATTGTTACAGCTTCCATTGTTACAGCTTCCATTGTTACAGCTTCCATTGTTACAGCTTCCATTGTTACAGCTTCCATTGTTACAGCTTCCATTGTTACAGCTTCCATTGTTACAGCTTCCATTGTTACAGCTTCCATTGTTACAGCTTCCATTGTTACAGCTTCCATTGTTACAGCTTCCATTGTTACAGCTTCCATTGTTACAGCTTCCATTGTTACAGCTTCCATTGTTACAGCTTCCATTGTTACAGCTTCCATTGTTACAGCTTCCATTGTTACAGCTTCCATTGTTACAGCTTCCATTGTTACAGCTTCCATTGTTACAGCTTCCATTGTTACAGCTTCCATTGTTACAGCTTCCATTGTTACAGCTTCCATTGTTACAGCTTCCATTGTTACAGCTTCCATTGTTACAGCTTCCATTGTTTCACACTCTCAGGCACTGTCTCAATCAACTTTCTTACCAACCTTTTATTCTCATCTATCCCATCATCTCCAAATTTCTTTCTTGCCAAAGTTTCAAGTCTATATGCATACAAATCAATACTCTCCCCCTTCTGCATCCTTGCTCTCTCAAAATCATCCTTCTTTCGATATTTCACACCCCCTCTTATTCTTAACACTTGCTCCACCAATCTCTCCCTTAACACCTCATACTTCACAGGCACTCCTGAATTTACAACAACATTGTAAAACTCTAGCAACCTACCTTCCAAACAGTCACCCATCTCTTTCACCCAATACTCCGGAGCATCTGGATACTTGCTCTTACAATAACATTCATACTCTTTCAAAAACTCTTGTACATCTCTCCCACTATAAACATTAAATTTTGCAACCTTCGGATCTCCCTAATTAAGATTCCCTTATGCACTCTTACACCCTCACTCGTATCACTCTCAGTTTCAGTCTCACTCTCACTCTCATACATACTATCCTCAATGCTGGAATAGAGGGAGTCATCTGCGCTAACGCAGCGTTGAACCTTCTGAGAAGCCCTCTTACCAGATGCCCTCCGAGCCCCCTTCATTCCCACCTTGCCCCTCTTAGCCTGCCCTTCCATCCTCTTACCTTTCTCCCTCTGATCCTCACCCTGAAGCTTCTTTTTACCCTCCTTAGGGGTGGAATGCACCATCACCTTGTAAGGTCTTTCTTCTTTCCCCTCACTCACACTTTCACTCCCTTCTCCTTCCAGGCCCCCTACTGCTACATCTTTTGGACGTGCCCCTTTCTTACTACCAACACCCTTACTATTTTCCCCTTCAAACCCCCCTTCCCTTCCTTTTTCTCTTTCCCATCAAGCTTGCCCTCCAACTCACTCATTCTCTTAACCATTGCCTTTAACCCATCATCCATCTCTTTCTTACTCTCAGTCATCCTTTCTTCCATCTCTTGACGACAAACTACTAATTCTTTACTCTGTTCCTCTAATCTACTTTGCAATTTCCCCAAAACATTCTCTAATTCTGCCTTCTGTAACTCTAACTGATGGTTCCTAGCCTTTTCTACCTCTAATGCCTCCTCCATCTCCCTCAACCTCCTTTCTAACTCCTCCTTGGTAGGCATCTCTAAAGATGCTACCTTACTTCACTTCTACTCTACTACTACTACACCCAACCTACCTACAACTACCCTTTCACTCTTCTTCTATACAACTCAACCAGGAAACAACCCACTTTTCTGAGTGGAAGTCCCTGTTCGGGCACCACTTATTTTATGTGGTGGGATTCGGATTAACCTAACGGCCACACCACGAATAAGAATTTTTTGTTTGTTTAAGACCTCCACAAAACCAGGCTGCTTACCTTGAAGGGTTGTTGGATCCAGGCTCGCTGCCCAGACCTCCGATTCCATGACTGCTGGCTCGTGCCACCAACAGTTTCTCACTTGTTTCACAGGTCTTGCCAGAATAGCTTCCTTCTGTTAGTGTTTCAATATTTCCGGCATCCCCTTCCTAACAGAACTTAAAGTTCCCTTGGTCCAATAATGGTCTTCAGCCTCTCAGACAAATCCAGCCTGAATTTAGTTTCCTCTGTTATGTTCTTTATTTTCTCTCGTCAAATTACACACAAACTTTTTTTTTTATTTACATTTCTACACATGCGCCAATTGGTTCCCCCCACTTCTCAAAACTCGAGTTTTGACATACACGCCGACACTTTTAAACCTCAGAAGCGTCTCTTTTACTAAATTTGTTTATTCTTTTTTTTTTCTGTTTGCTAAAATGTTAATATTAAACAAGTACTTTATTATCCATTTACTAACAGGGTTTAACAAGCGACTGTCCAACTCTCTCTTTTTCCTATACTAATTTAATAAAACTGTTTTATTCATCATTCCTTGTTTACAAGTTTACCATTTCTTTATATATAACTTGTTTATTCTTTTCATTCGTTAAAATATTAACAGTAACATATTAACATATAACATACTTATTCTTTATTTATTATCTTCTTACTATTTATTGTTTAAAATGTTTGTTTACTTATTTAATAATTATTAATTCTTTACTATTTATATGTATTTAAGACTTATTGGTTATTCAATTCTTTCATTTGTTTGTTATTAACATTTATGTATTAACATATAACATACTTATTCTTTTTTTTTATTTTTGTTTGCTGGAAAGAAAGAGAGAACCATTAAAATCCTATCTATAACAAGTATTTCATTAAAAAATCAAAGAAATTTAATATATAAATAATAATAATCAAGGCCAGGGGGAAAGGGCTGAGAACTAAAAGGAGAAAGGGTTCACCCTCCACAACGGCGCCTTCGTCGAAAATCCCACTTCGTCTTGGGAAAGCGACCCACACTACCAAGCAGGCCTAGCTAGGGTCCGCGTCCTGGCTGTGGTGAATGACTCGGCTGAACGGGGGATCACTCTCATCGAGAAATTCAATACTGCCCTAACAACGAAGGAAGAAGACAAACAGTACCTGCTGAAAGCAGTTTTCAAGAACAGAAAGGATTTTCCGAAGAAGCAGAAGGGGGAAATGATGAAGAAGTGATGAGTCTGTGCTCTCTGACGTAAGGCATGATTTCTCGGGACCCCTTATTGTTGTCGAAGGAGTCTCATTTTTGGCCAAGAGTGATAAATATGTAAAACAAACACGGGCATCTATGTGGATTAAAAATATAATGTGGTTCTCATTTATGAAACACCCTAATATATATATATACAGGGCATCCCAAAAAAATGTCTACACACTTTAACAGCTGATAGCTCAATTGATGTTTCTTTCTTTCCAAGTTAAACCCATTAGAATTAATAATGGCAGTCAGACTAAGCTTTGAACAAAGGAAATTCATTCTAAAATGCTACTGGAAGTGTGAAAATGCAGTTGAAGTGCAAAGACAGTTTAGGAGGGAGTTTCAAACAGATCCACCAAGGCGACTTACCATCACTCGAATTAGAGATAAGTTTGAAGCCGATGGAACTGTTCAGAATGTCCACAAGAAGCGTTCCGGAAGACCACGGACATCGACAAGCCCCACAAAGCAAGAAAGAGTACTGGAAACGTATCACCAAAGTCCAAGAAAATCTGTGCGGCAAGTGAGTCGTGAGGTAGGAATTTCAGAATCGTCTGTCCAACGCATTTTGAAGCGCTGTCAATGGAAAAGTTACATTCCAAGATTAGTCCATGCTATTAATGAAGATGATCCTGACCGAAGAGTGGAGTATTGCGAGTGATACTTGGCACGATGTGGATGTGGATTGGATGAAGGGGTTTCGTAGAATACCCTCCGCGTTCAGCAGACCTCACACCACTAGACTTTTTTTTATGGGGATACTTAAAAGACAAAGTCTACGCTATAAAACCTGCAACAGTCGCTGAATTGAGAGCAGCCATTGAACGAGAATGGCAGTGCCTGGACCAGAACGGACGTCAGTTTGAAAATAGGCGTTGACAAAACAATTAAATAATGTCTGTAGATTCTATTACATTTTGAAAATGAAATGTATTTTAATAAACGCTGCCTTTATAAGTATTTAAAGTGTGTATACATTTTTTTGGGACGCCCTGTATATATATATATATATATTCATTCGTCTCAATAAGTGTGCTCCCTCTTCGTCTCAATAAGTGTGCTCCCTCTTCGTCTCAATAAGTGTGCTCCCTCTTCGTCTCAATAAGTGTGCTCCCTCTTCGTCTCAATAAGTGTGCTCCCTCTTCGTCTCAATAAGTGTGCTCCCTCTTCGTCTCAATAAGTGTGCTCCCTCTTCGTCTCAATAAGTGTGCTCCCTCTTCGTCTCAATAAGTGTGCTCCCTCTTCGTCTCAATAAGTGTGCTCCCTCTTCGTCTCAATAAGTGTGCTCCCTCTTCGTCTCAATAAGTGTGCTCCCTCTTCGTCTCAATAAGTGTGCTCCCTCTTCGTCTCAATAAGTGTGCTCCCTCTTCGTCTCAATAAGTGTGCTCCCTCTTCGTCTCAATAAGTGTGCTCCCTCTTCGTCTCAATAAGTGTGCTCCCTCTTCGTCTCAATAAGTGTGCTCCCTCTTCGTCTCAATAAGTGTGCTCCCTCTTCGTCTCAATAAGTGTGCTCCCTCTTCGTCTCAATAAGTGTGCTCCCTCTTCGTCTCAATAAGTGTGCTCCCTCTTCGTCTCAATAAGTGTGCTCCCTCTTCGTCTCAATAAGTGTGCTCCCTCTTCGTCTCAATAAGTGTGCTCCCTCTTCGTCTCAATAAGTGTGCTCCCTCTTCGTCTCAATAAGTGTGCTCCCTCTTCGTCTCAATAAGTGTGCTCCCTCTTCGTCTCAATAAGTGTGCTCCCTCTTCGTCTCAATAAGTGTGCTCCCTCTTCGTCTCAATAAGTGTGCTCCCTCTTCGTCTCAATAAGTGCGCTCCCTCTTCCTATTCGTCTCCACAAGTGCGCACCCTCTTCCTATTCGTCTCCACAAGTGCGCACCCTCTTCCTATTCGTCTCCACAAGTGCGCTCCCTCTTCCTATTCGTCTCCACAAGTGCGCTCCCTCTTCCTATTCGTCTCCACAAGTGCGCTCCCTCTTCCTATTCGTCTCCACAAGTGCGCTCCCTCTTCCTATTCGTCTCCACAAGTGCGCTCCCTCTTCCTATTCGTCTCCATAAGTGCGCTCTCTCTTTCTATTCGTCTCCATAAGTGCGCTCTCTCTTTCTATTCGTCTCCATAAGTGCGCTCTCTCTTTCTATTCGTCTCCATAAGTGCGCTCTCTCTTTCTATTCGTCTCCATAAGTGCGCTCTCTCTTTCTATTCGTCTCCATAAGTGCGCGCTCTCTTTCTATTCGTCTCCATAAGTGCGCGCTCTCTTTCTATTCGTCTCCATAAGTGCGCTCTCTCTTTCTATTCGTCTCCATAAGTGCGCTCTCTCTTTCTATTCGTCTCCATAAGTGCGCTCTCTCTTTCTATTCGTCTCCATAAGTGCGCTCTCTCTTTCTATTCGTCTCCATAAGTGCGCTCTTCTTTCTATTCGTCTCCATAAGTGCGCTCTCTCTTTCTATTCGTCTCCATAAGTGCGCTCTCTCTTTCTATTCGTCTCCATAAGTGCGCTCTCTCTTTCTATTCGTCTCCATAAGTGCGCTCTCTCTTTCTATTCGTCTCCATAAGTGCGCTCTCTCTTTCTATTCGTCTCCATAAGTGCGCTCTCTCTTTCTATTCGTCTCCGTAAGTGCGCTCTCTCTTTCTATTCGTCTCCGTAAGTGCGCTCTCTCTTTCTATTCATCTCCGTAAGTGCGCTCTCTCTTTCTATTCGTCTCCGTAAGTGCGCTCTCTCTTTCTATTCGTCTTCGTAAGTGTGCTCTCTTTCTATTCGGCTCCGTAAGTGTGCTTTCTTTCTATTCGGCTCCATAAGTGTGCTTTCTTTCTATTCGGCTCCATAAGTGTGCTTTCTTTCTATTCGGCTCCATAAGTGTGCTTTCTTTCTATTCGGCTCCATAAGTGTGCTTTCTTTCCATTCGGCTCCATAAGTGTGCTTTCTTTCCATTCGGCTCAATAAGTGCTTTCTTTCTATTCGGCTCAATAAGTGTGCTTTCTTTCTATTCGGCTCAATAAGTGTGCTTTCTTTCTATTCGGCTCAATAAGTGTGCTTTCTTTCTATTCGGCTCAATAAGTGTGCTTTCTTTCTATTCGGCTCAATAAGTGTGCTTTCTTTCTATTCGGCTCAATAAGTGTGCTTTCTTTCTATTCGGCTCAATAAGTGTGCTTTCTTTCTATTCGGCTCAATAAGTGTTCTTTCTTTCTATTCGGCTCAATAAGTGTTCTTTCTTTCTATTCGGCTCAATAAGTGTTCTTTCTTTCTATTCGGCTCAATAAGTGTTCTTTCTTTCTATTCGGCTCAATAAGTGTTCTTCCTTTCTATTCGGCTCAATAAGTGTTCTTTCTTTCTATTCGGCTCAATAAGTGTTCTTTCTTTCTATTTGGCTCAATAAGTGCTTTCTTTCTATTCAGCTCAATAAGTGCTTTCTTTCTATTCGGCTCAATAAGTGCTTTCTTTATATTCGGCTCAATAAGTGCTTTCTTTCATATTTCCAAGCAAAATGCCAGTTAAGCCTTATGCTTAGGTATGAAATGCTTCAAAGCATTCCAGACAAAGTGGTTCATTGCATCATTTACACCAATAACGGGTTTTTCTTTTGCAGAAGCATAAATGACATCTTGAAACATACTTATCATTTGTCTTCACAGGAAAGTGTGGACCACCATCTTTTCAAATTCATAAACATAACCTGACACACCAGCTTGTACCCAAATTTTAAAACCCCATGGGTGTGGTTTTCCCCCGATATATTGTTTTAACTGTGATCTTCCTTTGAATGGCACCATCATTTTGTCTATAGAAAGATTTTCTTCCATAGATGCTGCACTTTGTAATAAGGACTGAATTTGATGAATAAATGGACGAAGCTTGTAAACCTTGTCATTGCCTTCATTCTCTGCTGTATTGTCAATAAAGTGGATATAGTTCTGTATTTCTGTAAATCTTGTGTATTTCATATTATCTGTAATGATTTCAACTTTTGTTCCATGCTTAGCAGACCAGTAATTTTTTAGCCTACTATGCTTGCGGAGTGTCATCATCAAATTTATTCCAAGAAACACTTTTAATTCTACTACAGTGAGCTTAAAATTTTCTTTTCCACGCCGGGTTGCATACAAATTTCTTTGAAACAACTTTAGCTAAGAACTCATCAGGAATCATTTTTGAAAAATAGTGAATGGGCATGTCTCCTTCCAAATAAGATTTAAATTGACCCCAAAAAGCAGGAACCTTACCTGTAAAATCTGACTCTTTTTCAGCAAACCAAACCACTGGTCTCTTACTGGTGCTGATGCTTTCTGCAGCAGCAAAGCCAACCTCATTTATTTTTTCATCTTCACTGGCAGAAATTGACTCATCAGAAATTTTCTCTTCATCAGGATTCCAAAGTTCATCCTCTGAACCAGAGAGGCTTCCTTCTGATTCATTCATTGCATCTATAGCTTCATGTATAACTTCTTTGTTAACCAATCTTCTTTTATTCCTGGAATAAAGTACAAACATATATATATATATATATATATATATATTAGGGTTGCACCGATTAATCGGTTGACAATCGGTAATCGGCCATTGGCTTTTTTTTGCCGATTAATCGGTTTTCATACTCGGTCATCTTTGTTTATTACATTACAGAAATTGCATCCCTGGTTTAAGAATTTCAGTTATCCTAGACATGGAATGAACTTAAATAATATTTTGCTTGTTTTCTATTAAATATTTTCTACCAATTTGCATTGTTTGGAGAATAATAGGCAGAGTATTATTGAATTAATTTACTCCATTATCACTCCATTTATTAAAACAAAAAAATTATTGTACCTTACTGAACAAAAGAATCCATTTAAGCTTTCCTGTTGCAAAACAAAAGTGGCCTTAACCTACTCTCTAACGATAAACAAAATTTGAGATGGAAACATTGCATAGGGTGCATTTGCAAATAATTTTGTTATTTTTATCTACTTTAAAGTATTTCCATGCAATGCTTGGAGCCATAAGGGCTTTATGTTATTTAAATTTGTAACTCAAAAATATAAAATTTCTTGGCAACTTTCATTAAAATGCTTAATTTAATCTGTAAAAGAAATTAAAGAATTAGAATATGTAAATAGTTCTAAAAATATTAGATTAATGTTAGATAAAAAAATATTAGATATTAGGCCTACGTTTTATATTGTGTGCTATTTACCAGTATAATAGGTATAAGCGGCGTAATTCAGTAACCATATAGTGCTATAAACTTATACAGTATATAAAAAGAATTATCGGCCGATTATTTTAGGCTGATTAATCGGTAATCGGCTAATTTGCTTATCGGTGCAACCCTAATATATATATATATATATATATATATATATATATATATATATATATATATATATATATATATAATACAGGGTGGGGCGTAAGTTTCCATACATAGGAAAAATTAAACGTTTGTTTTTATGTTTCAGATACCCTAAGAATATGCGTTTGACGTAAGATCTTGTTTACTGATGAAGCAAATTTTTACGTCAATGGAGGTGTTAATCGGCAAAACATACGTTATTGGAGTAATGCTAACCCTAACTGGCTGAGTCCGACGAAGATGCAAGGTGCCGGTAAAGTGATGGTGTGGGCCGGGATACGGGGTGACAGAATTATTGGACCAATTTTTGTCAGTGGAAATCTTAATGCCGAAAGGTATCTTAACATGTTGCAAGAAGAGATTTTCCCATCCCTGCTAAACGAGGAAGGTAACTTCCCAGTTTACTTCCAGCAAGATGGAGCTCCACCTCATTATGGTCTTCACATGCGTCGGTATTTGGATCAGCAGTTTCTGGATGCTTGGATTGGTCGGCGTGGTCCTGTGGAGTGGCCTCCCAGATCCCCAGATCTCACCCCCCTTGATTTCTATCTTTGGGGGCACTTGAAGGCCATGGTGTATCAGGAAAAGATACGAGACATAAATCATCTAAAGGAACGTATCACCAATGCCATTACAAGCATAACGTCAACTGTGCTAATGCGTGTTCATCAACAGTGGGGAACACATATTGAAATGTGTTTTCAAAACAATGGCAACCATGTAGAGCATATTATATAAATAAAAATGGTTGTCCATAACAAAATGTTTATTTTTCCTATGTATGGAAACTTACGGCCCACCCTGTATATATATATATATATCAGGTTGTCACACAAGTATTCCACAACTAAAAAAATGGACAATAGATAATAGAATAACCAAGATAATGTAAAATAGTTTGTGCGTACCCACCAGTGGCGGCTCGTGACTTTCAGTTATGGGGGTGCTACCTCAGAAATTGCAAACAATTGTGTCGATATATATATATATATATATATGAGAGAGAGAAAGTCGAATAGATAAATAGATAACTACTCAGTCATAAAAATAAGTAAAATAGTATCATAAAATCAATTATAGGGTACTTACACTTAACGGGTAATTTCGAATTTGCCAAAAATTTTATTTATAAACAAATTCCATTCTTCTGTTTTTATTCTGAGTGAAAAAATATTCTAAGAAATGAAAGCTATATATATTGTAAATAATCCAATTATTATATAATTAACTTCAATCTCATGACAAAAAATAAATGATAATGAATCATTGATAAATACAATTTGGAAATTAAATTTCGAATTAGCAAATGATACAGCAACACAACTACCACGTCAAACAAATAAATCGGCACTGCTCTGTCCACAGTGCTTTGGATCCTCTTAAACCTGCGATTCTGACTCGCTCTTCGTACGTCCGCCACTGAGGTTTCAAGCGTTTTGAACAAAATCTGGAACTGTTAAGTACGCAGTTCTACGGGAAGGCTGAAGCTACTTTCGTGATTCATTCATTCAGCATTGAAATAGTTTAAGGAAAAAAGGATATAATCTGATTTAAAAACTCAAAGTTCATTGAAAAAAAAATAATCAGAGAGGCTATTTTAAATATTTAAACAAAGATCATAAGATCATGGGGGTGCTGCAGTTCCACAGTGCCTACCTGCGAGCCGCTCCTGGTACCCACGTATGTATGACCTAATTTATATATGCTAAATATGTACCTTCCATTGTTACCAGCATCTTTGAATGTGCTTGGCTCACATAAATCTTCCATATGAAGTGACTGGTACAGTTAGGGTATCTGCAAATAGAGAAGAATTTATAAACAGCTGACATATGGGTTTGACTCCTAACAACACATTTGTCCTCATATGATATCACAATATCTATAGCCCTTCTAATAATATTTAATTATAATACTTTACAACAAATTATGCATCAACACATTCTTAGATAACTTGAAAAGTGTTTAAAACACAACTCACCTCAATAACCAGCTTCTAAGTGGTTAAAAACAGAGCAGCAAAATACTTGGTACCAGCACTTTCAAGATGGCCTCTCTCACTGATTCAAAGCATTTTAGTATTAAATAGTCTGCGCACCCTGCCATCTACTAACAATGAATGAAAACGGGATTTCTGATCTCATTTGAGGACATACTGAAACTCTTGAGTCAAAAATGTTTGTTGCCAAATATTTTTGGAAAAAGTTATATTAATTTAAATTTCATGCTTTTTTCTGGTCCTCATATGAGGCCAAATGACTGAGAGGGCTAAGAAAATTGGAATACAGGGAAAGATTAAAGTTGTATGAGGTGAGATATGATACAGATGTTCAAACTGTTTTCAGGTTTGGACAAATTAGATGCAACTTTTTCTCATTAGAGGCTGATGGAATAACTTAAGGGAATAATGGAGTTGGAAGTGGAAGTGGCAACACTGCCTACAGTGCTCCAAGTTCTTTTTACAAATTATTAAAGGATTATGTTATCAATTCTGCAGATTTTGTTTTATTGGAATTATTAAAGTACAAATAGCTCTATTCCTAAGCTTTTAGTCCAGTCAATCTGTGATTGGACCTGGACATAATTGTAACAGAAATGGTTTTAACTGTTTCCGCACCCTTACCTCAACATAAATGATATATTAAAAACCTACCACAAACAGGCCAGGCCAATTTACATAAATCCAAGCTGGCCACCACTACCATCGGTAATAATAAAGTGGCACCAAATGTTTACTATTCGATCAATTTCTTATTGTAATATATCATTCTATAGGTTTTAATGGTCAACAAAACCATCAAAATGGATTAGAATAGTGTCTGATGCTTAGTTTGTCAATTATGGCGGCCATCATGAGTTTTCAAGATGGCCAACTTGTGAAAAACCTGCATTTACTTATATCTTCATTTCTAATATATGTAGGTTCACAATTTTTGTCTAAACATACATTTTCAGGATCAGGGAATATAATTATAGCACTTAGGATATTGTCAGGTAGGCAGTAGGCCCACCATGGTGGCCATCTTGGATTTTCAGGATGGCCACTATACAAAATCATATATGATCCGAGTTTCTTAGTATGCCTGAATCCTAAACTTGGCGCTTAAAAATGCAATTACTTCCAGGTCCAATCAGTTTCTAAAACAAAATTAACACTGTAATTTTGCAATAAAATTAATTAATTCTATTATTTTGTTTCAGGTCAAAATGGATTCTGAACGTTTCGAAACCTGTGCAATATGTAAAGAAGTCATAGATGACCGTGATTCTTATGTGACACTAACAGAAAAAGGTGCCTTGGGTGTTTGCAATGTTAGCAGAGAAAGCGATGACATCTTTGTCACAGCTGGAGACAAACTACACAGATCATGTAGAGATCCATATATTAATAAGAATTGCATCTTACAATAAAAAGAAAGCATCCACATCTTCTGATGCCACTGCATTTAAACTTAGTTTAAGATCTGATCACGACTTTAATTACAAATTGGATTGTTTGTTCTGCAAAAATCGCATCACCGAAAGAGATAAACGGGACAATAAAGCTTTTCAAGTGATGTGCAAGAATCGTGAGTTTGATATCAGTATTCTAAAAGTTTGCGAACAGCGCAAGGATGGCTGGGCAGTTGATGTAAAAGGGCGTAGCTTTTGTAAATGATTTACATTCAGAAGATGCGGTGTATCATCAAGCATGTAGTACTAACTTTCGTATTGGAAAAGGTATTCCAAAACTATACGATAGTAACACACAAACGTCAAAGTTTAAAAAGGGGTCGGCCTTATGATGAATCTCAAGAGTCTGCCTTTGCTTTTGTGGCGAATTATTTGCGAGAAAATGATGATGAACAAACCACAATCAATGATCTTTTGTCAATAATGCAGGATCATCTGAAAGATTCATCAAGTCATGCATATACTTCCAAATGGCTGAAAAGTCGTTTGATGGAGCATTTTAAAGATGAAATTGTTGTCACGGAGATTAATGGGAAACATAATGTTGTCACATTCAGATCAAAAACCAAGAATATTCTCTATGATTTCTATAAAAGCAAGAAATCAGATGACGTAGAAACTGAAAAAAATCGCATTATTGAAACTGCGGCAAAGCTGCTAAAAAGTGAAATTAAAGAATGCGATAGTTCTTCAACAATGTATCCATCCACCCAAGACATAGAATCTCGTGCCCGTTGCAAAGAATTTCTTCCCAAATCTTTACGATTACTGCTTGAAAAGATGTTTGTTGCCAAAAGCAGTGACCTACGAATTGCCTCTATTGGGCAGGCAATAATGCAAGCAGTCAGACCAAAAGCAATAATTGCCCCACTTCAGATTGGCTTGGGAGTGCAAATGCATAGACAATTTGGATCAAGGTTTTTGATTGACTCTTTACACAGTCACGGATTTTGCTCTTCCTACTCAGAGGTTCAGAAGTTTGAAAGAAGTGCGGCGTATCATCAGGGGACAGAAATTGAAGGAATTGACAATGAATCTTTCATACAACATGTTGGTGACAATGTTGATCACAATATTAGAACAATCGATGGTCTAAATACATTCCACGGTATGGGTATAATTGTTACAGTTACTCCCAAGGTAGCTTCCACGAAATTAGTGCCAAGAATAGATGTCACATCAAAGGAGATCGTGGACATTTGCAGCATCGAAACTCACATATTTCGCTCGCGCAGAAAATCTTCTTGCGCCTTAACATACAAAGATTTGCATCAATTTCAATTTCATGCCGATGATCCAACAAGTTGCTTCAACATTTTATGGAATTGTGCCTGGATGCTGAAACCTCAACGACCACTGTGGAATGGCTTTATGCAAATGGTGCATAAAGGAGAGCACCCTGGACAGGCTTCCGTTATATTCATGCCGATGATCGATATGCAATCCAGCGACGAATCGTGCATTTTGTCAACCATGCATTTTGTGTCTGAGCAAGCAAAGCGCTACAACATGTCACCGGTACTAACATTTGATCAGCCACTGTACTGGAAGGGAACTGAAATCCAAGAAAGTGTGGATGATGCAAGCCCTTTGAAAGAAATAGTGTTGCGACTTGGTGGGCTCCACACTGCCATGAGTTTCCTTGGATCTATTGGGCATCTCATGACTTCTTCCGGACTGCAGACAATGTTAGAAACTGTCTATGCTGAAAACACGGTGCCCCACATGCTAAGTGGGAAAGCAATATCTCGAGCCGTTCGTGGTCATCTACTAGTTGTAGGTGCCCTTCATGCAATAATGATGTCAGAAATATACGAGTGCCCTATTAAGTTAGACAATGATGAAGAATACACTCAGTCAGAAGATGTTTTCAATTTTGCTGATAACTTCGATTTAATACAGATCTCAGATTTACTTGATAAATCAATCTCAGGAGAAATAAGTTCGGAAGATGTAGAAAAGGAGGTCTTCAAAAAGATGATTGAGAAACTGGAGAACTACAAACATAGCTTAGATTCCTCGAGAATTGCAAAACTGTGGTTCCAATACATAGAAATGGTCGAAATACTATGCACATTCATAAAAGCCGAAAGAACAGGAAACTTCCTTCTTCATTTACTGGCAGAGTATAGCATGCTACCATTTTTCGCAGCGTCTGGACATTTTGCGTATGCTAAGTCAACACGCATCTATCTTCAAAAAATGTTAAATCTAAAAGAGACACATCCAAATGTTTACGCAAAGTTTAGAGAAGGCTATCATGTTGTTCGCAGAAGTAATAGATTTTGGGCTGGACTCTCAACAGATCTGGTTATAGAACAAGTTCTTATGAGGAGTTTGAAAACAACAGGTGGACTAACTCACGGACGAGGAATGACTGAGGTACAAAGATCAGTTTGGCTACTGTCGACACCAGCCTGTGCAGAAATAAACCGTGCGATGCAGGAAGTTACAGATGTAACGTATGAAGGTAGTGAGCAGCATAAAGAAACAAGACAGGCACGACTTGAAAGAGATTTCAAAGATTCATTGAAAATCTTGGCGTACGCTGTGGCAAGAAACCCCTTCGACAACCGAAAGGAACTCATGAGCATTGACACAGGAGAAATTGCTATTTCAACTGTCAATGTAGACAATGCCAAGGTTATTGGAAGCAACATTCTTGCTTCAATGTCCGGAAAACCAGTTGCAGATTATACGTTCAAGAAGAAAGACGTGGCCATAACAATGAAAGCAAGATCAACTATTAAGATAGATGAAGAAGTTATTCCCGTTGATCCTCTCTTGTTATTCCAACGTCTAATAACCACTGTCAGAGGTATGGGATCAGCTGTAGACTTGGAGACAGCATTCTCGTATGAGCTGTGCACATTTCCTCCTGCACTTATAGAGACAGACGGTTTGTTAAGGGAAGCAAATAAACCACAGCTAGCAAATTCTATCTGGTCTTCAACTGCGCCTGATGAATCAGATGCTTCACTTCCTAAAGATATTTCATATGTCCTCGATGGAGGATCCTTACTCCACAGAGTACAATGGACAAAAGGAAGAACATACAACGAGATTTGCAAAACTTATGTAGAATACGTCCTCAAGCATTACGGAGAGGGAACAGTCGTTGTATTTGATGGGTATGACGGGAAGCCTTGTACCAAAGATACAACCCACATTCGCAGAACCAAAGGCAAGCAGGGCATACCTGTACGTTTAACAGGAGAAATGAAGCTAAATATGAAGAAAGACGAGTTTCTTACTAACCTCGACAACAAGCAGAGATTTCTAGTAATGTTGGCGACTAAAATGAACGAAAAAACATGAAAGCAATCCAATCATCTGGTGATGCAGACCTTTTGATTGTACAGACAGCAATTGAATCTGCCAGAAGTAAACCAACAGTTGTTATTGCAGAAGATACCGATCTACTCATTCTCCTGCTCCATCATGCTGATGTAGATGGTCACAGAATATTTTTCACATCAGAGCAAAAAACTCGATCGAAAGCGAAAACCAAACTGTGGGACATCAAGTACGCTAAATCGAAATTAGGATTGAAGATTTGCGAAGCAATCTTGCTTATTCACGCCTTACTTGGGTGTGATACAACGTCCAGATTGTTCTCCATTGGTAAAGATGTGGCCCTGCAAAAGTTTAAGAAAGACGAAAGCTTTCAACGCTTAAGCCAAGTTTTCAACAACTCAACATCAACAAGAGAAGTTATTACTGCTGGAGAAAAGTTGTTGCTTATTGTTTATCGTGGAAAAAAAGAAAGCTCGCTTGATAAGCTTCGTGTCACAAGATTCTACTGGAAAGTTGCTGCAAGTATGAAAGTTGTGTCTCCTGAGAGCTTGCCTCCAACATCCGCAGCTGCATCATTCCATTCATTGCGTGTTTACCTCCAAGTGCAAGTTTGGAGAGGACTGGAAGATCTTGATCCAGAAGAATGGAGTTGGACTGTGAAGAGAGAAAAACTGCTACTAGTTTATACTCGAAAGCTCCAGCACCAGAAAGCTTACTAAAATTTTTCAGATGTAACTGCAAGGTAGTGTCAGAACACAAGATGTACGTGTTTCAAGAATGGACTGAAATGCTCAGCCGTGTGTGGCAAATGCCAAGGCGTTTCTTGTCTGAACTGTCAGCACCCTTTGGACATAGAGAATGCAGAGAACAGTGACGAAAATAATACAGACCCAGATTTTTACTAACTCACCATCACACATAGGTTATATCAAAATGCCTATCCCTGTGAAATCGTTATGTATTGATTTGAGTTGACATAGCATGCTATTTTTTCTATAAACTAAATTTCAGATCAATATCTCAGTTTATCCAAGAGTTATGTCCAAAAAACGAAATCAAAACAAGTGAACATCGTTAATATGAAAATACTATATACGTGTACAGTATATATTACACTGGGTAACAAAATTTTAAAAAATTTCTGTTTATTGTGATTTTTCTGTCATTTCTTAATGATTTCGGGGTGCTGATTCCAAAAATGATATTGGTTTTGCTCTATCATCAACCATTTCAAAAATATAGGTTATCACACTTTTCATATGGCAAAGTATATAAAGAAGGCTAACATAAATATTTTCTGAAAATAAAAACACTTTTGGAAATTAATATTTATTGAGCCAAAATTGTTTGACAAACCCAAAATGGTGCAAAGGATATAATATATATCATGAGGAGAACCGATAAGAGCATAACAAGCCTCGTTATGCAGTGTGCATTCCTTAAAAATGCACTGAAGAATGCGACTTCCGCGTATGAACATTCTTATCCTTTCTGATCAGCGACCATACATAGTCTCCCATCATGGAAGCATCCCAATGGCCCTGGTACCTTTTCTCCATTGTTTGAATATCTTGATGGAATCTTTCGCCATGTTCTTCACTCACATCACCCAGGTTATCATGAAAAAAGTCTAGATGTGAATGCAGATAGTGTAATTTTAAAGACATACAGCAGCCCATTTTGCCATAGCACTTAATCAAGTTTGACACTAACTCCTTATAGTTTGGTGCTTTCTGGTTGCCTAAAAACCCACAAACCACATCACAGAAAGCACACCAAGCCTCTTTTTTGATCAGAGTCATCTTGGCTTCAAGGTTCTTTGAATTCAACAGCGCCTTGACTTGTGGTCCTACAAAGATGCCAGCCTTGACTTTGGCCTCAGAGTTTAGGGAACATGACCCGAATCTGTTGGAAAACTTCCCCTCCAAAATCTAACACAGTTACAAACTGCTTAATTAGACCAAACTTAATATGGAGAGGTGGTAGCAGAACTATGTCAGGCTTCACAAGAGGTTCCCTGAGTACATTGTACTTTCCTGGTTGCAATCCTTCATGTGGAGGCCACTGAACTGTTTTATAGTGCTCAGATGAAGCCCTGCTATCCCACAGGCAAAGAAAACATGAATATTTAGTAAACCCTCCTTGTATTCACAATACTGAAATAATGTTCGCAATAAAAAAGGATCGATAACACTCAAATCATCAGCACAGAGAAGCACAGAAACACAGTACCTCAGTGCTGGTAACCATCAGACAAAAAACCTGCTTTCTTTGTGTGCTCACACTTACTGACTTCTCAGACTCTGCGCTCTTCTTTATATAGCACAGTGGAAGTTTCAGGCAATTTCTAGAGCAAGAAACTGTCAACAAACATCCAGATTGTTCTCAACAATTCCTGATTATTCCGATATTGCTGCGCCCATAACAATATTATACTGGTAAAACATGAAAAATCAATTATCTCTGAAACCAATGATGATACACACAAACCAAGGCCAGATTTGGACTCAGCACCCACAAATGCATATAAAAACATAAAAAACTCTAATCAAAGCCCCTACAATTATGATGTCCAATGGTCAATTTTACTTGAGTACTTGAGCAATGGTCAAAAACACCTACAATCGCAGTCAATACGCAGCGCGGTTCCATTTTTCATCTTTTAGCATGAGATGGGAATGCCCCCTATGGACTGAGTAATTTTTTATCAACTAAAAATATTTGCTAACCATCTAGGAAGGATTACTGAAAATTTGAAGAAAAAATATTAATGTTAAAGGTTAGCTGTGGATGAAAAATACAAGATGGTGTCATTTTGACCTACCAACCTAGGGGTATGAAGGGTTAATGCAAATTCCATTTTTCTGAAAAATTGCCTCACCCAATGGTGGTAAGTTTTTAATGTTATTTTTGAATATTTGGGGATGTCAAAAACAATGAAACCATTTCTGTTACAATTACTTCCAGCCTCCAGGTTGACCAAAAATATAGCCTAGATTGACTGGACTTTATTAACTTGGTATTTGGAGATCTGGGGGTTCATTCAGTGCAAGCCCAACATTTTGGTTGATTAGCCTAGGCCCCCATTAGCTCATTCCACCCAGGGAACAGCCTAACTTTACATTACATTTGGAAAACATGAAGCCACTGGGGCCTATCAAGGTTATCCAAATCATGAGCTAATAATGGTAAATTTAAAGTATTACACCCGTCTCCCTTTGGAGGTGAAATTTATATTTTTCCTATGGTTTTTGATGTGTTTTGAACGAATCTGACCTTCGAAGCCGTCGGAAATGACTAGTTTTTGAGATAACCCCCCTCCCCCCAGCCTGCAATCGAAAACGAGTCATTTCCAACGGTTTTGAAGGTCAGATTCGTTCTAAACATCAAAAACCATAGGAAAAACATAAATTTCACCTTCAAAATTGACCTGACCTGACCTGACCTAACAACCTATCCTAAAAGAAAAACAGGAATGTTCGTTTAAAACACACCAAAAACCATAGGAAAAACAAATTTCACCTTCAAAATTGACCTAACTAACCTAACCTATCCTAAATCACTTATAGTCTTGTAGGCAGCCCTGGAATCATTATAAATCACAGAGCCAGGCCTAATGTACTTCTGAATGAGTGGAATGAGTGTTCCATTCCAGTACGAAAGTAATTCAAATTCGAAATGGATGGAGCGCAGTGATTGGGCAGACATGTAACGAACACACAAATGAACGTACGCACACACACTAGATACACACCAAAAAAACGTTTATATCTCAAAAACGAAGCATTTGCGACGGAAACGCTATAGAAGAGAAGTGTCTTAGAATTAAAAAATCTACCTAATGAATATGTAATAATTGCTGGATGTTAGACGGGTGTAATACTATAATAATACCCTAATAATAATAGAATCCTGCAAAACATCAATCTCAAGTCAGCTAACTAATGTACAACTATTTACTATTAAAGTAGCCTACAAACTTAACCTAAAAATATACAGTATTTACAATCTACAAACTCTCTCTCTCATTCATGAAAGAGTAAATTCTTCTTAAAATTAACTAATGAGCTACTGTTTACCATATCACATGGCAAGTCATTCCAAAAATCTACTACTCTATAACTAAAAAAGTTTTTTCGTAGATCAAGTCTACAAGTCTATTTTCTAATTTTTTTATGTCCATGAGTTATCCCATCCGTCTCTAGTAAGAAAAAGTTATGTAACCTAAATTGTCCAAACCTGAAAACACTTTGAACATCTGTATCATATCTCCCCTCATACAATTACAATGTCCCTCAAAACTAAACATACCTAATTCCTTCAATCTATCTCTGTATTCCAATCTTCTTAGGTTAGGGATAAGCTTGGTTGTCCTACATTGCACACCTTCAAGCATATCAATATTATGTCTAAGGTGAGGGGACCAAGCTTGAATGCAGTATTCTAAGTGAGGCCTAACATAAGAATTACTCTATATAATTTACAGATGACTTCCTTATTCTTGCAAATAAAATGTTAGGTATTAATAAGAGGAATGTTAGTTACTTTATTTCTAGCCTCTAAGCACTGCTTAGAAACTTTTAGATCACTACAAACTATAATGCCAAGATCCCTTTCCATTCTAACATCCTCCAACCAGTTCCCTCGCATCTCATAACTAAAGTTTTCAAGATCCTTTTACAGTTTATATGATTTTTCTATATTTGTAACTGAAGCAACTACTTTTGTATCATCTGCAAGTTTAGAAATTTTACAACCTACTCTTTTCTCTAAATCATTGAGATATAAAATAAAGAGTAATGGACCCAAAACCAATCCCTGTGTTACCCTACTTTTCACTTTCTGCCACCCAGATTCATGACCATTTAGAATTATCCTCTGTTCTCTGTTTTGTAACCATTTTCCTATCCAATTTAAAAATGACCCTAATATACCATGAGCTCTTAATTTATATAGAAGTCTCCTATGTGGAATCTTGTCAAATGCTTTACTAAAATCCAAATAAACAACATCTGCATCATTTCCATTATCTACCTGATCAGTTACAAATTCTAAAAAATCTAAGATTAGACAAACAAGACCTTCCTGATCTAAATCCATGTTGTGAACTTGAAATAAGATTA